>BSXT01001328.1:0-39038 GCA_030267785.1 Phytophthora fragariaefolia
CATGCATGTTTTCGCTGTGGTGGAGCATTTGAGAGCGGTAGACGCGTGACACAATTTGTGTCTCCGAGAGGCCGCGGACTACATTAGGGTTGTCACCAACGTAGTACAGACTTCGTAGTTCATCCCATACCTGACGAGCGGGACGTGCCACACAGGCTATTGTCAGAGGATCAGCTGCGCTGCTCATGTCTGCCGTGACTTCAGCGACCGATCACGCGACCACATTGGTACGGCAAGTGTGTGAGCGAGTAGGACGACACTCATTGCAGCTATAGAAAACGCCAGCGTCCCACGACAGTCGCGGCGGCTATGAGAATACCGATACACGGTCTTCTTCAACGCCGTCCACGAACGTGTGTACTTGAAGCCCGTGTAATAACACGTAGATCGCTCACTATCGCCAAACGTCGGCATCCCCTCTGCCTCTACCATCTTGTCGCCAAGTTACCCTCCAACAGCTCTTCCAGGTCCCCAGGATGAAGGCTCTAGCACACTACTTACATCACCACGATCTAATACCTTATCATAAAAAAACAAATGCCCGTTCAAAAAGCCTAATCCGTTCCGTATCTCACTGCAAACAACTCTAACCGGGTAAGGCAGTAGTCCAATATTCAGGGGGGGTTGTTGAGCTTTGACATCGTGGTTCTGGACCCAAGCAACCCTAAAACGAACTAGAGTGCAGAGGGTGGTGACACTCAGGGGCTTGTGCGAGTGAGCGGTGATGACCTCAGATGGCGGTGACAGTTGAAAACCGAGAGAAAGAGAGCGGAGAACGTTCTTACTCGAGACAGCACAAGCGGAGGCGAGAAGAATACTAAAACGACTTTCTTTGCGGCGTTATGAGTTATGAACGTGCTGGCATCGTATCGCGACTAGTAGCTGTTATGCCACGAGTGCGTTACTTTTGGGACCTTCTGGTTACATTACAGATTGCACAGGAATTGGAGGATTTTTAACCTGTTGAGTTCAGCTACTCGCGAGTGACGCATACAGACCCAGCAATACCGTGCTTTAATTTCTCACATTGTGATCACTCTATGCTAAGAAAGCGGCTGAGGTGTATGAACAAAACGTGTATCGATCGTGTAAGTTTGCCTGGAAACTGTGGGAGTGCGAAACCGCGTCTCGAAGTGGCGTATACCACGATAGAATGAAATATGTTCGAGGCAAAGACGTTGAATGTCAAGGCCCCCATACGACTACCAAACAATATGGACTGTGTTTTGGAGCCTTTGCTCGTGTAATTAGACGTTTACGCCCCACGACGAACCTTCACATAAATGTAGTGATGGGGGATGCTGAAAATACTCAACTGAAAGGTTTTCAGCAGATCCCGAGTTTTCTACAGCTACGCCCTCGTTTTTTTCACGTAATATATAATGTGCAAAAACGTTCCCGCCACCTGGAACATCGGTTTATGGATGGTATTGTTCGAATGCATCATACTGAAAGTATGACTGCTTACTACGTTGAAAAAGATAAAATAATAACTAAATGGCGAGCGGTTCGACAGTTGAAATCCTTCGTAGATTACTTTTCCTCTTAGCGATTAGATAGTAGATATTGACGCTGGCAAATATTCCACATGCCTATAGGATACGTGGGTACAAATAACCCTCGCGAAACGTGCAACGCGGTCATGAAGAAGTACACTGGAATACGTCGATATCACATGCAGCGTTCGATTATTGTTGCTCAAGTAATCTATAACGATGCAACGTTCAGCCAACCTAGTACTGATGCCCATTACAAAACCCTAGCCCAGCTACCGTACGTGCTACTCCGGTCGTGATAGCTAATGGCCGTGTCGTCGCTTTCGGTATCGATATTCCAGCTGTATATGGAGTAAAACAGTTACCAAAGAATAATCTCTTAAAACCTGAGGAGTCTGTGGAGCTCTGCCTTGCTATCGATGGGACATTTAACTCTGTAGTGGGCTTACGTAGTTTACTACTTACACGTGTGCACACGTGTGTGAGGAAGCGTAGGTGTAATTAGCTTCGATTAAGTATACTTAAATCCACAAGTGTAATTAGATCTAATTTAAAGACAATTAATAATTTTTACGGTAAAATGCGTACTGAATTTAATGTTAACTTTGGCTTTTCCTCCTAAAACTGATATCTATAAAGAGAGGCTCTGCCAACGAATGGTTGGCAGAATCTCTGACCTAATGTATGATCTTATCGGTAGATATGTGTTGCTTTCTACCAATAGTGCCGTTTCCCAATATGAATGGTGGCCACACTATAATGTGGCCCACCCGAATGTATCCATTAGTGCATGTTGTACTAATGTGGAGGTTAGATGAATGTGTAGCCCCGCTACAGACGCAAAAGATGATCAATCAATAGAACGATAAGAAACTAACATGATCCTCGGGCCAACGCTGTTAGAGAGAGAACAACGCGCGCGCAGCAAAGTTGTCCAAGAACCTGATCTCCTGGTCATTGAAGTACGTTCGTACCGATCAATGCCGGAAGGGGTTGGGTAATTGACGTGGAAAAGTGCGTGTGTCGATAAAGTACTATATGAAGTTTCGCTCGTGTGTCATGTACCCATCGCTCGAAAGGCAAATAAGTTCACGCGCCCTGGTGTTGATGACAAAACATAGCACTTTTCAATCGTCAGATCCGAAAAGCTGTTGCAAGCGCCGAACCCATCGGACAGCACACAAAGATGAACCTCGACCTGTAGTGTCTGCTCCACTTCCCCTGCATCATACAAGTCTTTGAAAATCGTTACTCGCTTCTCGAGCTGTACATGCTGCCGTTTGAGACGTAAGCAGCTTACACAGTATTCACTTAACCACATTTGTTAGAGTACCGCATTATCTGCTTCTCCGTGAATGCCACCGCCACCTTCATACCCATTATTCATTCATGAGTATCTATGTATTGAAGCGTTACACCAGTAATTTTATAGCTGTATCAGCTGCTACTTTCTTCGTTTGAGTACTCCTCGCTGCTGGACACAACTCTGTTGTTTTCACCGCTTCTTTTGCCACTTCCTTCTTCATGGCCCTCTTCATCGATACAGCTCTCCTCATCCGCACTGTTTCCATTCCGAGCGTTGTTCACATCCTATGTTCAATTATTTGCGTTTCGGTGCTCCGATGCAGCTAGCTGGGCTGGACCGTGCTGGGAGCCATGCTATCGCCAAATGTGTTGATTGAGTGAGTTCCACAAGACATAGCGGGAGAACAAAGTGGCACGAATAACCTCCAGGGCGGCATTGTCGAAGATGCTCTTGAAGTTCTAGTCTTGAAAAGGAGACAACTAAACATCTTTTGGACCAAAATGTGCGAAAGTGTACGGCTTCAGTAGCATATGCCTCCTGTCCAATTCCGTCTACTAGTACAAAACAATGTGGGCGAATGTTGAGCATGTCAAATGCTGCGCCAGCATGTGCGAAATCACCCCGAAAGAAAAACATCTCACCCCGCTGCAATTTCAATGTTTCCCTTGCCGAACGCCCAGCTTGAATGCCAAAGCAACCTGGGTAGCCATGAAATACGCATTGTCCATGAGAGCAATTATCACCGATGCTTGGACTATATCACGCGTAAGCAATGCCGCTTTAGTTTCGAACGAGAAAACATTACGATGCGCAGCTCCGTCACCACCACTTTAGAGCATTCCTGGCGGTTTCATCACGGTTCCAGCTGGAACTGACGGCCTCAAGCATTTCCGCGATCGTTTCGTGAATCACACGGACGACTGACCCAATAGGATTGACGTTTGTCTGCCTTCAAAAGCTGTCAGAATGATGTTGGTAGACATCTCGGAAAATAGAATCATAGCCGAATTTCTCATCTCTCGTAGTGCTTGCATGCATAGATCATCAGTAATTCGAATATAACCAACGACATAATCATTTTTCCAAAATACGGCAATGTATGAGACGGGGTTGGCACTGTTGGCTGGGCGGGCCTTTCGGACCCGCAGATATCTGGCGGGGGATGCCTTCGATAACGCTTGGCAGCGATCTGGCCAATCCGAGTACGAATAAAAATAACGCACCGCTATTTTTGCAGTTTTTTTTAGAAGCCAGTCCAAATGATGGTGGGATGCAACACGGCAGCTGGGAAGCGCGCACCGGCCGCCCCCTCAGGATATGCGGCAGAGCAGGCCGATGCCGCAGCACAGGAACCGGATGGACTGACAGACAGACAAACCTCAGATTCGGTTAGATGTTTTAGACTAGCTGTTCGCCGGCGCTCCGCGGTGGTACCTGGTCCAAAAATGGCAGCGTTCTACCTCGTGCGCTAGAGCTGCTGTTGGTTCCAGAAAGCCCTATTGTTCGTCGATGCCGCGAAGGCTTAAACACTGTTCGAGGCGCAATGGACCTACTCATGAAGCTGGTGGACGCCGATCCTTTAAAACGCCCCAGACATAAACAAGTACTATATCACCCGATATGTTTAGGCCTCCGCTCGACCTCCAAGGCACAAGCAGACTATGGGTGTTGCCAACCGCTTATCAGCTCGCAAAACTACACACACCTCTTCGTGCGAAAGCAAGCTTCGCGGGAAATACGCTAAACCAATTACTCTCCCATGTCTTACAATTTCGGCAATCAGTGTATCACCAAACCCAGATGCTAATATAGTGAGTGTTCAGTGCCTGATCACTTGCAATTAATACTAGAGTTGGTATGGACACTGATACACCCTTCACACTAAGTAGGCGTGCCCTGACTAATTGTGGTGTAGAGGTTAAATGAAGACCGAATGATGGTACCACTGCCAGATGACTGCGACCTCATTCGGGTGGAGACTTCAGCTTTTGTGGGCAGGCTAAACATACAGTGGTAAATAGCAAAGTTGGATGTGATCAAGAGTACAGCTGGCGGTACGGAGCAAGCCCCGCACAAGGACACACCAGACTTTGAAATTGCAGCCGCTAGGAAAATGATGCCGAAAACGATTCAAGCGGGTCGCTTCGTTACAATTATGCCTGATACGAAGTTAATCGTGTTATTCCGAAGCTCATCCAGCAAAGATGCTTACGACGAATATTTGCGCTGGATCTTGTCTACTCTTAGGAGGAGATTTGGTGCATTGTGGAGCTGCATACAGTATCACTAACTTTAGGATGCATGCTTCTTTAAAGGTTCAACGTGTGAATTGGAAAGACGAAGTTACTGATGGTGCTGCAATTGCGACTTCCAAATGTTGCTACTGTTCGTTCGTCGCGAAGACCAAGGAGAAGGAGCGTCACCTGTCCTAAACATCCTCCGATTGAGGCGATTCGAATACGAAGACGCGATATAAACCGTCAGGGTATGACCTGCCAGTATGGCGGAAAATATTTTAAAACGAAGAATGGCTGCTATCACCACGTCGCAAAACAAAAAACATCGTAAGGCTGCAAAATGAATCTATAATGCTCGTTAGCGATCTGAAGGAGGTTATCATTTAAAAATGCGTAATTGAGGTTAAATGTGTTTACGTCAGTCACCGCACTGCGGACTATCGACAGTATCAGACTACCTTTAGAGGCTTATATATCACCTCGATGGTTGTCACCGCCTGCGGCTTTCGAGTGTCACCGGGATGAGCCAAACACCGCAGCAGCACGTCAGGACGTCATCGGACTTGGCGTCTACGTGCTAGATCTGAACAGTGAGACTGGCAGCGGACGGCTGCGACGCAGGGTGTAACATAGGCAGTGAGACGGACAGCGGGCAGCAGCGGGACTGACAGCGAGGGCGACACAGACAACGAGTGGCGACACAGACAGCTCGACGGGCAGCGGGATGACCAATGACAAGGACAGCGAGCGGCAACGACATATGCAGCATCAGCTAGACGGGCAGCGTGACGGACAGCGGGGAGCAGCGACATCGGCAACTAGCAGTAGCTCGGTGATAGCAAGTGGTTTGCTTAATTCGTTGAAAGCTGGCGACCTGCATGTCGTCAGCATGTGCCGCACGTGTCGTCCTATGGTTCGTTGATTAAAACAATGTGACGAGGCACGTGCACCTACCTGCTCCCATACCCCCTCCCTGCACCCATAGATCACCCATACGACAACCAAACACTGCCAAGCACAGAAAACCAGTTGAAAACCAGTTGAAAACCAGCTCGAATATATAGACGGATATTGTGGAGTCATGCTTAGCCGTTACGGTACTTGAGTATGAGGGCCGTGTGGAAGGACAGATCATCGGTGTTCCAACCACAAGACACTTCGTTAGGCACAATATCGGTTGCACTTTGGATGCGGGAAACGGCTAACTAACTACAGTAAAAGCTCTCACTTCCGGTATCGAGGTCCGACCATTTCCCAAGATTTGCAATTTTATTTTAAAGGGACCACAATGAAGCACACGTAGAATATATTTTTTAAGCTCAATTGCGAAGCACGAATTATAATATTATCTACGTTGACGTCTTCGTCGTTAGTAGTGTCGTTGGAATCGCCGTACATTTCATCTACACCGTTAAAAACAATACCAGTATGGCGGAAGCAGTTTTCAATGGCCCACTTACCCTGCGGCTCTTGCCAAATCTCCTTGCTCCATCTCATTGCTGCAACTGGTTGCAGGCGTAGGGCTCCTTCTTCAGCTTCTTCACGTCCTTGATCTTTTCGAACACCCGGAGAAGCTGTCTTCTCCTGTACGCCCGCTTGAACAATGCCGGCGTCCATGGGTTGCAAGTAGGTAGTAGTATTCGGCGGTAGGAACTCCACGCGAATGTTTGTACACACCAGGTCGCCCGTCTTATGAGAAGACGCGTTATCTAGTATTAGCAGGATATGCCCCCTGCTGCTCGTATTTCCCGATCCGTTTGTGTGTCGCCATTCACGGAAAATCGGTCCTGTCAGCCAGGCCTTTGCGTTGACCCGGTATGAGAAGCCGAGGTTTCAGCAGAGCGCTTCTCAAAGCAATGGGGCTGCTTGGTGCGGCCCGGAAACAACAGCGGTAGCGCGTCCGTGCAGTCAGCGTTGGCCATTAAAGCAAGCGTAATACGGGTCTTCTTCTTCTTCTTGACCCCTCGCGCCCGTTTCGTACAAATTGGCCGGGCCGGGGCCATTGCATAGCAAAGCCCCACCTTGTCCAGATTGTAGATGTCCTTAGGAGGGTAGAGATCCGTGATTTCTTGGAGGCGTTGACGTCCTTGTGCCACGGCAGCGGGGTCAGAGGATCCGGCCTCGCCGGGCCGATTACGGTTGCGAAGGCGATGCCTCTGTTTAAATGCAGCAAGCCAGCCGTCAGAAACCCCCAGCTCCCACGCGTCACACAGCTCACGCTGAATGCCGCTTGCTTTCATCCTTATCAGCTCGCGGGACCGCCAGACGTTCTGAGCCTCCACCGCTTGGATCCACGCCCACAGTCGCGGCTCCAGTGCCGCCGAGGTCACCTCCAAGTTCTTGCGGCGGTTGCCATCGCCGTAGGCCTTGCTCATGATCTGCGAGGCCTTCTTAAGTATGTCAGAGACGATCGACTGGGCTGGCGCGCGCTAAAGTTTATATTGCGCTGTAGCCCATGCTGCGAGCGCTGCTTGTGACATCGTGGGGCAGTCGGCCGCCTTCTGGATGAGACCTCGCTTCTGATGTATTTCCATCCAGGCCCCCATGACGTGCTTCTGCTTGTGTCGCTCTGTGCTATTTCAGTAATGAAAACCTGCTAAAGGTTGGCTGTGCCGTTGCTCTGCGGCAATGACTGGTGTGCAGTAGTTCGCGCCAAAACGCTCGCCAGCGGATTGTAAAAATAAAGCTTTCCAAATAGATTGCATCTTTATATCCGGGATATCAATTTGTACCAGTACCGGAAGTGGGCGCGCTTACTGTAGAGTGGTTATTCATTCGTTCGTAGAAATATCGCTAGCTCCAGTTTGTGCGCATAAACGAAAGAATCGGTATCGCAATCACTACAGAGTCATACCCAAGTGACCTTGCGCCTCAAGATATCTCGAACGCAATGATAACGTAGACACTGCAGTTGAAATTAGTAACTAGGACTCCTACACCGGGTTTGGAAACGTGCAGATGTGTGCTCGGTCGTACGTCGATTGCGAGTAGTGTTATCAGCTTCTGAGCCACGGCGCGAAGGCTAACCAAGTATGAGGATGCAAATGAATCGTAGATGAATATCTTTCATATGCTGAGATTCAGCACCACGGAGCACCAGTGAGTTCCGCTGCCATTCACGGGAAATAACAATATCTCATTTGAAAGTTCTGATATTGCGAGTTGCATATCGCCTTGGTAAGTCGTGATATGTTCATCTACAGCGACTCCCAGCGTGTTAGTTGCGAAATTGACGACGTTGGGATTTGTGCTGAATTTTCGGGTCAGTGCGAGGTGCATTATCTCGTCAGTGAGGCACTCATTCGCGGTAAGGTCTTGTACTTGAGCCTGATCCGTGCATGTAACACTAAGTGAGGATAATTTCAAAGATAAATGATGGATAATACCTTACATTTTAAAGAATATGTTCCGTGCATGATATGAAGCATCAGAACTTCAGGAAAAAGATTTAAAAAAATGACGCATATGTTTTGTCTCTAACGTGATACACGTGGCGATTGTCTACAATGTAAATATTAGGATGCCGTCACTAAAAATTGCCTTATCTCTGACCGAAACCATAAATATACCACTGACATTTCTTGGCTCCTCTGAAATTCAACCATCTTCTGTTTTAGCCTCTTTGCAATGGTATAGCCCGAATGCCCTTGCTTTTCAGCCTTCATACAAGCTTATGCACGTCTTGGGTGGCTGGATTGAATGCGGACCCCTTCCGGATGTGCCTGAAAATATTCTTCTTGGTCGCAGCTTTTCGAAGTTCATTTACGGTGCTTACCACGTCCGGTTCCAAGACAATTTTATTGGGAGCAAACGGGGCCAAAGAGGGATTGTTCAGAGAACGGTTGTGCTTCAATGGATGCGTGGTGACTATAAAATCAAACTTGGGGTCGAAGCGTTTTGATCTTGGTCACTACACTGATCTATAACACCAACAAACGCCCAATTAATGCCCAACTAGTGCAAACGCACCCGACTCAACAAGTGCAATGCGCAACTGACCCCAACTGTTGCACAACTGAACCCATCTAAATTCCCCACACACCTGAGCTCCTGAGTCCATGGCCCATTACTGAATTCGCTTCGCCTTGTTTACTGTTTCAGCATTATTGATGATCAATCGTCATGGCGCTTGACTTATGTCTTGCGCGACAAAACATAAGTCAATGTTTTAAAGTTGTTACTACAGTTAGAGCGTGAAGGGAAGTTAATGATAAGACGTATTATATTTGATGGAGGCACTTAGTTTGTAGGTTCAGCCTCCCACAAGTTCTGCAGAGCCAAAGTGGCAAGTCGAATGCATATAGGCCCGACGCAAGTCGGGCTGCTGAGAGAGCCCGCCAAACCATAATGAGCAAGGTAAGGTGTGCACTCAAGGATGGGGGTCTGTCAGAACGATGGTGGCCAGAGACATGACATAAGAACAATATAGATCCCCGATTAATCGACTATACAATAAAACGCGTTATGAGGAGGTAACGGTAAAGCTTCGGATGTGAATGATCTTCACGTATGGGGAAGCACTTGCTTTGCCAATGTATCAGGAAGGATGAAAACTATCCGACCTAGCAACTAAGTGCCTATTCGTAGGAGTATCAGAAGAGTACAAGCCATATCGTTTTTGGATATTTACGAAATTAAATTCATATACTCTAGGCATGTCATGTTTGACACACACCATAGTGTTGAGATTGGACCACGAGCTTTTGGGCAAAACAATAACTAAAGAAACAAAAAATCACAATCTATCTCAGCAGGAGGAGAGACAATACAACCTAGTATAAGTGATCATAGTACTACCAATACGATCCATAAAGACAAACATGATTTTAGGGAGAGTGGGTACTGGGGTACGTTGAGTCAGGATCAGCTTTAAGACCTATACCTTTCACTGGCCCTCACGATATCCGCCCATCGGATCTTGTATACTCCACCTGTATACCCAGCTCTGCCCACGCATTTTGAGGAAATAAAGCGAGCCGTCTGGAAGAAGGCGGGAGCGTGACTGCGGGGCATCACATGGGCCCAGGGATCCCCATGTTAGAGCAGCGGTAAGCGCGACCCGTGAGGCCACGAGAGGTACCTGTGACGTCCCTAGCAACGATTCGCGGTCTGTCGTATCTAGTGAGGACCTCGGCCTCCGAAATATCGAGCACGACGAGTACCAGTACGTCACAGTCGAAATAAGCTCCCCCGAAAAGAGTTACATCATCCCCGTAGTGCGGGAGGAGAAGCTGGCGAAGACCAAGACGTTGAAGTGCCCCCACCCCGCACCCCCTTCGAAACGAGAGCGTTTACGCCTTGGAAGGACTTGGCGACGTACCTGACAGAGTATTTGCGGCGGACCAACCAGGTTTACAGCTAGGTTTGATAGCTGTTCAACGTTTCTTATTTACGAGGTATGACACGTGGTGGTATCGGTGTACCGAGCTTTCGCGTCCGGACGAACAATACCGTGGTTGCTAGATCCGCGCGCTTTCATATACGAAGCCTTTGTTGCCAGAAACGGAGGAGAACTACGGGAATACTTTTGCTAATACGCACGCCGGAATCCGTAGACTCCTATCGTTTTCGTTGTTCAGTTTGCATCCATATGAATGGTGCTATAAGGACGTAGAGCTCGAGTTTCTTGCAAGTTTGATGACATTTTTCTCATCTTCAGTTCCGCACAAGTCTAGCAGAAAACGTTCATTTGGTTGAGTTTACGTCGCTCCCTATACGGAATACATTTAACTTATTGCCTAGTCAACATATCTATAAACTTGAATTTGTTTACGTAATCTTGCGTGCCATTCCTTTTACAGACTCTAAAGTTTGATCTGGTTTGAAATTTGAAAGGGGTTTATAAGGCATCGTTTTGAAGGCATTGTGCATTACTTGTCGTTTTCGCATTGTGCAAACTTGTATATAGTAGGCTCCATTATATGCTTTAGCCACAAACACCAGCTTGTGCTTGCAAAGTACAAATTTGTGCATTGCGGTGCTTCTTTCAATTATTTGATAGCCAGATCTCTTAAGTCGATTCTCAACTAGTACATTTGATTAACGCTATGTTACTGAAATACACTGCTTTAGTGTCAGTTGGACTCTCAATACACGATTTAATGGTGCCAATATTTGTATTTCTCATTTAGACTCCTGTTCAAATGTAAACAATTAATCCTCGTTCGAATGCTTGGTTACAAAGACCGATGGACGACCAAGGCCACATCGTGTATCCAGTACCCAAGCATTTTCTGTTAACTTATGCAGAGATTTTCAACAAAAAAGAGATAACAAGGACGTACCGTATCTTCAAAGCCCCTTACCTTTCTTTCCTTCTCTAGGGCGGCAGACACGACCTTGACGTTGTTGACTGGCACGACTTGCTTACCATCAAAGTCGTCCTAGGCATCGTGACTGTTGCTGTCTGGCCCGCTGAATACCACCGGCGAATCAGGCGTTGAATCGCTACCAGGTGCGACCCCGGCAGACCCTCCAACGCAGCCTCAGAGGTACCACTATGGCTGTTGCTAAGCTTTTAGAGGTTTGTGGCATCCACAAGAATCCCTTCAGGTACTTCCTGTCTGACTGGTTGCACCTTTGTACACGCGCATGATCCGTCTTTCGAATCTTCAGCGGGTTTGAGTCGCTGTGGATATCGTGCGGCTGACACCGAACGCCAGGTCATGTGTACGTTTGGGGGCAATCCTGCTTAAAGTGGGACCCCACCCACCTCATTGTACTTTCCTTTGCAGTAAAAGCACGCAGCCCCTTCGAAGCCGTCGTTGCTCTTTCCCAATTTCCTAGAACGAGCCCTTGTTCCACCCGCAGCAGCCGAAGCGTCATCGTTGACAGGCACAACAGAAGCTGCTTTACCCATAGACTGAATTTTAACTCTGCACTAGAATCTCATCTTTTTCTCCGCCTTTTCCAAGGTGACACTTGGACTCCAAAGATGGCTCGTAATCAGTGCCAGCACCTTTCCAAGGTGACACTTGGACTCCAAAGATGGCTCGTAATCAGTGCCAGCACCTTTCCAATCATTCGCTGACTTGGCAATAGGTCATGTGCAGCGTATCTTGTCGTTGCCGATTCAGATAATTGCGCATGTCATGCAGGTGCTGGAATAGCTTACTGATAGGGCTGATGTTCGTAGCCAGTGTATCCGCAAACGCAGCGATCAGCTCCACCATCCCCATGAATTTGCTTTGACCGAAATTAGCCTCCAGACCTGTAGTACCGGCTGTGACGCAAGCAGTACACTCAATTGGTTCATATAGCCATGGGGTATCCTCTGATTGAACAGACAACGGAAATACGACTTCCGCTCCGGCAAAAAGGATATTTCCAGCAGGTGTCGATCAAGCTGCTCTTGTGTCGAATAGTCAGCTATACCCAGGACATTAGCCGGATTTGTCAGCAAACACTGGTAGCCCGAATTTGGCATTAAGCGACCGGCTTGAATCTTGGCACCATGAAGTGGATTGGTCATTTGTGTCAAATGCGCCAACACGGCTCTCCGCCTCTGGAAGTCGCAGGCGTTGCGCCCGCTGTGCCAGCCCCAAGAAATCAGACTTATGTTCCTTGGTCATCTTTAGTACTCAATTACTGGACGCCTTCCAAAAATGGAGAAATCACCCTACATAAATATATTTAAGGAAATTTATATTTACGGAGACGATTTTCACGTCTGAGCAAACGAACGGTGTTTCTCCCTCTCATTGTGCAACTGCTTAAACATTATATTAGATTAAACTGAACACATATATCAGGTAACCTCTGACATATAGCGACCTCTACACAATTGATATTTAAATTTTGAGATGCATTTTATGTCACGTTTAAATCAGTTTTGGTAGGCGTCCACTTGAAATGTTTATTAAGGAGACATATATCATTTGCCGAAGGCTGGAATGACTGGGAAGGGACCTTGGGGTTGCTTCTAGAGGCAGTTTGATCGACACAAATCAGGCTTAAGAGTGAAAGAGGCAACACCGCCAAAGATAGTCATAAGAACTATGGCTATTCTTAGTGTAAATCCATCGTCTCAGCATGCTATCTGGAAAAAATATTTTTAGGCAGAACGGATGGTTGACGCAACAAACGTCTAGTTGTTATAGATGAATATCATCACTTCTCCCACCATATTTAATTTTGGTATGAGCCACAGTGGATCTTCAAAGGCCAATCACCGACTTCAATTTAAAAATAGCGAATCAGATTGCATCTAAAAATTGATTTTGCCCAATCATAAGGCATAGGGTTAGGTAGGTCCTGAACACCAGCCGTTCCGACGTACCGGGTCGGAGGGCCCTAAAAATATGTGTATCGCCATTCAAACACTAAGTGTAGGGCATATCACTTGCATATTTGCAACTTATCCCACCACATCGCCAAGGATGGGCTTGGACGAGCTCAAGCCTGGCAACACTAAGCGTGCCAAAGACACTGCAATAAGTGCCTTTATGGCATTTGTTAAATGTGAACAGGTAGAGTTTGACTATGTTAAGTGATGCATTGAACAAGACGCTACAGGTAAATGTTTTGTGTCTGTATTAGATATGTTTGGAATGTATATTGCATTTAACGCGGGTAAGAAGGTAAAACACTTGCCCGGAACACCGCTATGCAATACTTCAGGCAATGTAAAATATGGCTGTTTGAGCTCTTCCCTGTGCAACGTCACATTGTCGAAGCAAAGTTGCTTTGCATGGGAAGATGCTTGACAACTTCTGTATGAAAAGAGATGGAAAGGTAGTCAACAAAGCACCGCCGTGTTCAAAGAGCGATTTAAAAAAGATGATGTCGTATTTGTATAAGAATGCAAGCTCTTCTAGTGACTACCAGGACGCTGCGTTGCTGTGTCTGCTATGGTACCTGTTTGGGCGAGCGTCGGACCTGTCGCTCGGTCGCAAGCAGAACCTCTCCGTTGACGCCGCCGAAGTGTTCTTCGTACGCTTCATTTGCACGAAGATGTCCGAGGAGCAGGGGTTGTCGCTGTTCCCGGACGCAGACTTCACAACATGTCCACTCCACGCCATTGTCACGGCACTCATCACCCAAACCACCCCATTCGTTGCCCTGATTGATAACTTACCGGAGATCCCGGTTGAGACTGCTGTCACGCTGACACCAGCAACACCCCTGGTGGAGGTGCTGAACAATCCCGACGAGTTCACCGCGCTTGCCCCTATCGCAGCTCCGAAGCCTGTTGCTGGTACACCGAAGCCCATCGCTTCCGTACCGACAGTTTACTCCCATATGAACCGGCTGCTTGAACGCGTCGCGCCCCAGCTGGAGTTGTAGATGCGCTTACCTCGCATTCATTACGACGGGGGGGTGCACAACATATGAACGGCTGCAATGGACTGACACACCGCTAGATCTTCGACCGAGGGTGCCTGGAACATGAGCACAATGAACAAGGGCTTCAACTACATTTTTAACACAAGTATGGAAGATCACAGGGTTAGTAAGGCACTTAGCGGCTACGGTACGGAGGCTGAGGTAAAGGCGATGAACTTGAAAGCTTTTGATGCGGAGACGATAAACAAGATCGACGCTTTCCAGCGATCGCTTTTTACGACCTGTTACAAGATGGAGAACGCGAACTACAACTTGAGTCAGCAAGTAGCCGATGTACTTACAGCTTACCTCATCTTGCACTACCCTCGATCCAAGCCAATGGCCTTGCTGTCCGGCGCATGGAGGCTGCTGCTTTCAACGCTGGTGCTTCGATCGCTGAGCAGCTCGCGGGGTCGTCACACCTAGCTGCCCGTGAAAAAGAACAACATAAACAAACCCAAGAAAACACCATCACTGCTCAAGAAACTAAGCAACGAAAGATCATCGAGCATCAGAGCAGTGTAATTCACCAGTTATTTCAGCACATCAAGCGCCAAGACGAACGCATGGATAACCTAGAAGCTAAAATGGACGGAGTCCCACCACAAGACAAGCGAAGAAACGTCAGCAGGAACCAAATGGTGTAGAAGTCAAACCCAAGCGCAGACGGACATCGGTGACTTACCTTCACTCCACGTGGTTTGCGTGGTACACGCAAGAGCCGCGAATGTGGGAGGCGACGATCTCCAAACAGCAGAAATCCAACGCGAAGTTGCTTGTGGCCTTTATGAAGCTCGTCCTGGAGGAAGGTTTCACGCTGGATCCGACGGCACCGGACTACCGTGATCGCGTGCTGGACACGGGCAAGCGAGCAGACGAAGCTGTACTACGTTTCCTGGGCGAAAGTGGGGTGGGTTCGCGTGGCTCCGGCGCGGTTCTTAAACATCTGCGCGCGCTCCATCGCTCTGGCGATCTCAATGCGAGAATCGAGAAACACCAGCTTCTACTTCAAACATCAGCTATTCGCGACCCTGCGCCTGGATACACACAACATCTAACACACAAGGCGTGTTAGATGTTGTTAGCCAGTAGCGAGGAATAGGGATGCAACCGCTACCACCGAACTAACGCTAGTACCTGTGCACCACTCATTAAAATATAGACTGACTGCTTTGTGACACGTGAATGAGAGTGTCGACTTTGGCCGAAAAACCTTACCGGGGTTGAATTGATGTCGACTCTAGCCGAAAAACCTTGTCGACTCTAGCCGAAAATACCTTGTCGACTATAACCAAAAATACAGCCACCTTTTTACCCCACAACCGAAGAAAATCGATGGAAGGCTGGACGCCGAATCATACCATTGCTGATATAATTGAGTTCCTCGTGGCGCTCGAGAGAAACAAGTTGAGTCAGGAAGAAGCAAGTGAGCGTTTTGGTATCCCCCGCGGGTTATATTGCTGCTATAGACTATCTATTCTCAACTGAAAGTGGTCAGTGGTCGAGATGTGTCGCCCGGCCTGGTCTACCACCGCCGACGGAAAGTTCTGAAGCTCTGATAGTTGCGTTGGTGAAGCAACGAGATAGCGCAGGCATCGCGCTTTGTCGGGGCGAGATCATCGACAACAGCGCATCCGTAATTTCAGGTCTCAAGGGAAAATCTACCAGCGCGCAAAATTCATGGCTGACTCGGTTTCTCGCGCGGCACAAGCTCACCGCTCATATTCGACGATACCCCAATAAGTCAAAGGGAAAGGCTCTGGTCAAGACATGCAGGCGATTAAGCGACGCAAGCTGGCTCTTGATAACACGTCGGGTTTACCCGAAAACCCCCAAGTCGACGTGTCGAGTTTACCCGAAAAAATCCAAGAAGGTGGATCCGAGGCGTTTCCTGTTGTCATCTTAGACGGGGGTGCATGCGTAACCAAATCATCACACAGCAAGCCGACAGCCCTCTTGTGTGTGAAACCATGGTCTCTTACTTTAGACCCGATCAAGAAGTTTACAATTTGCAAGTTTCGGAGAGAGACCTGAAATCAATTGAGCCCAAGGAATGGGTGAACAACACCGTGATTTCATACTTTATTCGAGATTTAATTGATGCACACAGTTCAACCTATAACTTCGACGTTCAGCTATGTGGTAGTATCTTCATGGCCTACAAGACTAACAAGCGCAATATGGCAAAAACCCACGAGGCTGTCCGCGGGATAACCGCAACGATTCCGTACGCGAAGTACACGATCATTCTGATACCTGTATGCATGGACGCCCACTGGAGCTTCGTGATCATGCAGAACCCGGTACTTGCAATTGACGGCTTGACTCCTCCAATGCTTCATGTGGATTCGCTGCAGTATCAGGACACTGGCAGAATCGAAGGAGCTCTGTGCGGATACTTCCGGATGGAGGCGCTGCAGAAGTACAACATCAAGAAGATTACATACAAAGTAAAACGTCACAACACCAACCCGCGCCAAGCAAACGGTTACGACTGTGGAATCTTCATGCTGTACTTCATGCACGAAGTCAAGAAGGCAATCATACGTACCAAAGGTTAGCTGATCCTTCTGCTTTCGATTGCTAACATTTGCAGTGTCCCTGAATCGGGTCGAGCCCATTTCAAAAGCTGCACACTTCGGATGCATTACATGAAGCTCTTTCACAATGCCCAAGCGCTACAAATCGAAAACAAATACAACGTTAGCCCCTGGTTTCTATTTGAGTCATCAAACCAATAAACTTACGTTTGAATACACACACACCGTTGCATTCAACACTGTAAACAGCATCTTAAGAGATACTAAAGGTGGGAATCGAACCCATGACCACCCTTATGGGAGCTCTTCCATTGAGCTACTTTAGTGGGGATTAGTACAACTCAACACAGAGTACTCGTCTGCGTGCCAGAAGGTGGGATTAACACAACACAGTTCTTCGTGTGTGCGGCAGCCCCTCTTAGCCGTGCCGATGCGCAACACGGCCCCCTCAGGTCGGCGGTCGGAGGATTTATGGTATTGACATACACCCATGTTCGGAAATAATGACCTCATACATACTTAATTTTACGGAAGGTATACAGAAATAAGGCCAACACAACATCATACACAAGGACACTGCTACCAAATCTCCACGCGGTGAATAAAATCGCTCCGTGGTTCGCGCGTATCACCCGCACCAGTCGAGAACAGACCAAGTACCGTCACCCCCAAGATGAAGCAGTGGCCGCGGCGACGAGGGTATGCGTGATACCCCACACAGACACACATGCTGCATCGCCATGCTATTTTTTCAACCAGAAATAGTTCTGGTGTAGGCTACGCCGCAGTGTAACCTCTGAGATTTGAGAGTTAACCTGGTAAGCAGCTCGCCCAATAAAGCACAATAGGTTAGACCACACCACAGCTTCAGAACATACACGTAAGGTTCTCACACAGTTCAGAAGAAACGCTTTGATCGTGAGATCAAATTTTTGAGCCAAATGCCACGATATGGCGCAGCATATCTACTTAGCTGAGGATTCGATCACGAGAACAATCCAAGGGCTAAAGCCGCTAAATCAAGAGCAGAGTAACCGCAGCTGCCGCCGGGTGATGACGCAATCGAGAGGGGAACGTCTCGTTTGCAACAGTATCGTGCAAAAGGAGACATATTTGCTCGTCTTTTCAGTCGTCTACAATATGAAGGCCTTCGTTAAGTCAGCTTCCATTTAAGTCAGCTTCCATCTTACGAAGCTGCTATCAAGGCCCCCAGGTACATGCCTTCCCGTTTAATTCGACTACACCACCCCAATACTCGATCGTACCTGGTGCACATCGGCCATCCACAATTGACCAGGAATTGTACAGGCGTTGGGGTGCCACTGCCACAGCAAGCGTACGAAGGTTACCACGGACATCTTTAAGTTTTTCAGCCGCGGACGGAAGCAGAAAGGCCTGTATCGTCGCTGCTTTAGCTCACCGCACCATTTCAGCTTGATGAGCACCCTATGCGCCCCACTGTCCGCTACAATTGCGCGGACACCGTTTCGTCCACCTCGAACGTAATGCGTTGTTGCTTTGTATAAAAACGTAGCAGCAGGGCGGGTTACTAGGTCCCTAGAGGGCATCTGACTCCACAGCTGGACGTCTTACAGCTGGACGCTGGCGCCTGCCTGGGTGGCGTATTTCAAGCCACAACGCGACATGTGAGGCGCATTACTTGGGGCGAGCTGGCACATGTCGAACTAGATAATCTCAGCCTCTAGAGCCTCCTGGTACTTGAAAGTTGTTCTTTATACGAGCAATAGTTGTTGGTTTGTGGGCCTCTGAACGCTAAAAGGAAGCGCTAAGCTCTCGATCAACAGTTAGACTAGGAACGCGCATTTCAGTAAGTAGAAGCTTACAAATTTATTCAGATTCATTATTTCCTTAAATTTATGATTTATGGTGAACGCTGGCGCAGAAACGCCCCTGTTTGTAAACTTGTGCGCACACTAACTCAATGTTGCGCTCATCGTTTTTGAACTAACCTCCTTCATCGGCACGATCAACAATTAATGATTCCACTGGGTTCAGTGAAAGGGCTTTCGCAGGACAAACCGAGGAGAGGAACGGTGATTGAGCAAGGCGAAGGTAAACTGCAGAATGAGGGCTAATCATCGCAAGTGTACTCAACGCTGATGTCCTCGGCGGGAGAAGGTAGTTCTGGGAGAAGTCTACATCGGGGCATGCAACGACGCACTTGCATACAAAGGAACTGCTATTTTACCTGTTTTGACGGCTCATTTACAGATAGATTTGAAATTTCAAAGAAGCTTGTTTCATTGATTACATTTTGGATTGCGCCCGTGGTCCAAATGCATTGGGCTCTCTCTACAGTCTGCTTGACCCCAACCTTCAAGTGGGTTCACATAGGCTTCACTGCGCTTAAATTTTAATTTGAAGAGTAGGAAGGGTAGATGCAAAATACATTGATCTAACGGACCACAATCTCCAGTGCATTCCTAGACGTAGCCGTCCTCCATCCATGGATAAAATTTCAAAGTCTGGGTTTTCTTTCGGAAGTTTCAAAGTGCTCGCCGTATTCGCACCAAAACTTCTACAGACAGTATTGACATAATGCTTGCGGATCCGGAATCGTGTGTCATTGTTCAGCGCCCGGGTGAATTATGTATGCCTCTAATCTCGTATTGCATGGAGTTATATTGACCTACAAACCAGGAATTGAGGAAGAGGACTAGTGAATAGTTGGAAATTGGGGAGTTTAGACCGAGATGGAGACGGAGGCCGACAACGACGAGATCGCCAAGATCGTGGAGCTATGGTGTTGAAAGTTGATTTCCGCGGACGGTGTGCGACACAGCCCTCACCGACTTTAAGGTTTCGTTGGCTTGTCACCTCCCTGCACTGCAGGCGGTTTAAAGCAATTTCTTTGCGCGGTGAATTGGATCAGAAGCAGTATCCCGAACTATTCTGCTTTGATGGCTGATCTCGCAACCTTGCTCGAGGTTGCCGTTACCGGAATATATGCATTTCCTGCAACCATTGTAAAAATTCAATTATAAGTGACGTAAAAACTCTAACCTCGTAAAAAGTAACGAACATGGCCCCATCGCCGGTAAAAAAATTATCGGTTCTACACGACTGGCTGTGATGTGAGTATGCCTGCAGGTAGGGCTGTGACTCGAGCTCAGTTAGCAAAGAGCTGCCACGCGCTCATGCGCGAGGCACTTCACAAGAATGCCCACCGCTTGGAAGCGGCCAACGCCGCAGCCGCTGCCGGCGTGTCGACCGCCCTCGCCCAGGCCAGCGGTTGTCACCGCTCAACGCTCTACCGCTGGAACAAGCGGCTTGACGAAATCGCTGCGGCCGCTTCCAACAGTACTGTGCTGAAGCCAGGCCGCCGGGGTTCCAAGATTCCGTTCCCTGACCTAAAACAGCGGTAATATATGAATTTGCTGGTAATTTATCGTTGTTTATTATTTTATATTGTATTTATGTGAGCTAGTTTAATGGACTGGGTCGAAGATATGCGGCGTAACAAAGTTCGCGCCGTCACGACGCGTTGTCTGCTCATGATGAGCATCAAGCTGGAGCCACACTTTCTAGAGAGACTCTCCGATGCCGCCGCAGTTCAGTATCTGCGTCGCTTTCGCAAGCGTAACCGCCTTTCGATTCGAAGAATCACTCACAAGGGACGTCGAAAGAGGTCGGAAGTTCAGGTAAATATTTGTTATTACTAATTCACCGAAATGTAACTATTTTTTTACGCACTAATTGTTTCTATCTATTTTTTTGTAGATTGTAGCGGACGAGTTTGAACACTCGATGCGGTTCAAACTAGAGACCTGCTCAGGCGCTCAGGGTTACGAAAATACATGGACCAGACTTCAATTTATGACGCCATGAACCCCAAGACGACAATCATCTTCCAAGGAGAGCGCGACGTCGATGTTGTTCAAGGTAAAATTATCGTTTTATGAAATATTTGCTATCGTACGATTTTTTTACTTTATGTTTCTGCTTCTACGGTACGAATGTCTGAAAATTGCTTTCGTGCAGGTATTTTTCTGTGTGCCTCCGCTACCGGTGTTAAGTTGCCACCTTTCATCGTATTTGCCGGGGTGCAAGGTTGCAAGGTCGAAGCGGAGGTGCATATGAATACTCTTCACAAGGACGAGAAGGTTGTGCTAGCAGTACAGAAGAATGCATATTGCGACGAGCGAGTCATGTTGGAATGGATCAAGGAGGTAATAAATTAATTGGCTTGTTTTGTTTTTGTTTATATACTTTTTATATTTTTTCTCATTTAAATTTATGTTGGTTGTAGGTATGGAAGCCGCCGGTCACCTTTTGTCGCGTGCTACTGTTGGATAGTCTAAAAGTGCACAAGGTGAGCACCGTGCGTGCTCAGCTTGAAGATGCCACGACGGACGTGGAGTTCGTCCCTTCGGGTGCCACAATTCTGGCCCAACCCATGGATGTGGCTGTGATGGCGGACTTCAAACGTGAGTGTCGTGAGCTTTACGCCCAACAACACTGCGACAATGACCACAGTGCAACCCCCAAGGAGCGGCGTAATTTAATTACGTCGATTGTAGTAAAGGCATGGGAAACGATCTCAGACGTTACTATTAGGAGAGGGTTTATGAAAGCTGGTCTAGTCCCCATGGGCCCTCGTACTCGCGATGGTCGGTTCACGGTTCCAAAGCCCCCAGCGCCTCAACTTGAAGCTAACACTACAAAATAAAATTGCTTTAGTTCAATGTAAAATACCATTAGTAAAAAAACATTTTTACTGAAGGATGGGTGTTGGTCCGTAGACAGGGTGTCACCTTTACATAAATGGTCGGGTTTTAGTTTTTACACCTGTTGTTGCACGAAACCCGTGGTTGCAGGAAATGCATATATTCCGGTACTAAAGCCAACAGTCGGATGAAGACAAACCTACACCAGTATCGATTGGGACTCCCAACATGATGAGGCTTTGCGTGGCGTGAAGGAAGCGCTTTTGCGGATTGTGCCTCTCGACCATGCCAGAGCAGATTGGGAGTTGACGCTGTACGCTGACGCTTCGGACGAACTTTGAGGCTCCATGGTTACCCAAGTCCCCGTTTCTGATCTTGGGTTGCCTTTGGAAAAACAGTGGGTCGTCTACTGGAGGGAGCTTCTCGAAGATGGGCAATTATCAGCAAGGAAACACTTGCTATTCTCACCACCTGTAAGAGCCTATCCTATCTGTTGCTTCGAGCCCGAGGGTTCCACATCTATACTGACCATCGCAACCTTCAATACATATTCAACCCGGCCGGAGGTACGGTGACGTGAGCATGATCGAAGTGGACAGACTACAATGGTGGGCTATGACCCTCGCCGTGTTCCAATACGTGATTAAACACGTTAGTGACGAGCAAAACATTTGGAGAGGCCTGCCACGAGACCGAGGGAGGACAAGCAACGACTCGCATGAGATCCTTAACCGTAGTCTAACGAGTGTTGTCACTGCAAGGCCATCATATGAAGAAATTATTGGCGAATTAGAACGGGCGCCGAGATTTTACCGCGAAGACAGTGGCATGTTACCGCCATGCCACCTGGATCACGGCCAAGACATTTACCTGGACAAGGATGGCAACATGTGGACCGGTGGAGTTACAGCAGTCGTTGTGCGTCATCGCTCATACCGGATCGAGGGGTCACCGTGACGTTGCAGCTACGACTCAAGCCTTGAAGCATGTGTTTACATGGGGAACACTCGGTGCGGATGTGCAAACCTAGATTCGACGCTGTTTGCGCTGAAGGGACGATGTGTATTAAAAATTCTCGCTAGCAGCCTGCATGATTATTCCTTGTGGCTCAGTGCTGATTTTGAGCACTGGTAGCAAAACGGCAAAAGCTTGACTCGCCGTTTTACTCCAAATTGGAATAACCGGTTGATATTCTTTGAATTTAATCGCAGATATTCATTTCGTATTTGGACTTGCATGCATCCAATTCATTTCATTGGTAATACATTATAGGAGATATGAACCGTGAATATTTTAACATCTTAATGAACGCAGCGATCTCGGTTTAGACGGTCGTCCAGCTTTCGTCGGAGAATATTTTGCAGAACAGGGGCTTAGCAGAGAACTTAATGATGAGCAATTTACTAGTATTAATTCCACTCTAGCTAAGAAGTACCGCACGTCAGCTGAGGTTTACACGATGTGAGGTTATACAAGATCTATTTTGCTGTGTTGGCAAGGTTTAATATGTCAGGTATACACGAAAATATGGACGAGAGGATGTCTTACCTTTCCGTAAATGGTTCCAGGTGTATCACTTCGTGTTTGCGCAGTGCGTCAGCTTTGATAATGTCACTGACATGAGCGTAGAGAACGCATAATCATAACAGTTTCGTTATAGGTGATTTGTTGAACAAACGCTCTAAGCGAAATGGGGATGCAAACAAATTAACCACTGACAACGCGTCTGATTCCAGCAATATCACTCCTTCAAAACGCAAGAACAATACTTTAGAGTTAATGTCTAGCGCAAACGAGTTTGACCGTAGTCCATGAAGCCGCAATTCGTATGTGAAAGCCTGTTGGTACACCGCGTTATTGACCACTTGAGATGGGTTCAGTACTGCGCACGGAAATGATAGACGAAAAAAAAAGTTTAGACGTATTTTCACCACATCAACGGCGACGAATCTGCGCTTTCTACCCAATAACAAAGAGTTCGTGACGATTCGTTTGTGGTGTCGCTTGCTTGATTCCGAAACGTAGGTGCCAAGGAGCATTGCAAAATTGGCTATCATCAGCATTCCTTAAGCGAGGAAGCATAACCAAAGAACCGACGCTTGCATTTATTTAGTTCTTATTTTTACTGGATGGTCTAAGTGATAGCTGCTACCGATCTAGTACGTCGGTTTATGGTCTAGAAGTCGGCAGCCTTCCGTCCAGCGTTTTTCTATCGATCCGACATGGTTCTCCTGCGTTGACAGTGGGATTGCATCCCAAGCCTTCTTGATGACCTACACGATGCCCTCCTTCGGCTAGTATTGCGCTTGCTGTTTACTGTACATACACACAATTTAAATACCGACAACCACATCATCCACACACCTTGGTCCTCTAAATATCACTTGACAGCCCTCGCAGTGTGAATGGAGGTATTATCATGCCACCGGAAGTTCAGCCCGTGATGCAGGTATGCAAGCGGGAACAGATACCCGTCTAACGTGATAAAATACTATATCTCGGCATTCTGCGTGCCCAGCCGAAATGCCAACTCAGACTCCCCAAGAACACCACAGAGATCCACGCCCGTGCTACATTAACTGTGTGGATTGAACAGCATGCTGAGGGTGCAGAAGAGCTAGCATGTGAAGCCTGGTAAGGGTCTGAATAAGCCAATTTCAACGAAAAGACCCTACAAGACTAGATGGCACTGTCGTATTTGAACATGGAGGAAGGATGTTTTGGATACCAATCACCTCGGTATTGAATCGCGTGTCTACTGATATTGGAAATCCTAAAAATAATATATTTGCTTTGGGTAGGACTTTTAACTTTTATTTCATGTTGAAGTTCTGATAGCTGTTCTTGCAAAGACCATCCACGAAGCTCGGTATTTGCAAAAGGCTAATGTTGATATCGTGTTAGCCGTCAGCATGGCAAAGCAATATCGGAGGACCTTGTTGAGATGAGCGATATCAGTCAAGAAATAGTGATAGCTCTGTTAGCTTTTCATCGACATAAAACGGGCGTCCACGATAAACGGGATGTGTATACCTATTGTATTAACCAATCAAATCACTCAAAATCACTGATTTATTCATGTCTTGCAGTCGGTATTTCTCAACCAGTCACTTCGTAATATGGAGCAGCCGTCCAGCCTCCCCATAACCGGAGCCCCTTGCACCGGACTTAGCCCTGCAACCCCCCTCAGAACCCCCGACAGCCGAGTTAACGCAGCGGCGCACCGAGGAGTCTGCAATTGGAAGTCTCATTGACGAGATTTATTCTCACCCTACACAGCGTCGTCTGCATTACTCTATGAAGAAGAAACGGCATGTACTTATAGTGAAGTCAGCGAGAAGCTGCAAGGGTCCAAAACTCTCGAGGTAGACGCTCAACGGGGGAAAAAAGGAGGTCATGTTTGCGTTTAGAGGTAGTGAAAAGACGCTTTCACCATCGCCTGAGCGACCCGAAATCGTCCCGACCAAAGTAGAGCTTATCACATTCATCTCGGCGCGAGAGCAAGCCGCTCACCGCCGACATTATGGCCTCGTACGTTCGTGATGAGCACTCGATGTGGCTAGTACAGACACGGCATCGTGCAGCGTACGCCGCATGGTTTATTGGTAATTGATTTTTTATTATTAAGTAAGTATTGTACACTTTAATTGATGTGCGTCTAGTGAAAATTATTGTTTCGTATTTTACTTTCTATAGAAAAAAGCGTAGACTTAGAAGTTGTTCGAGATGAGTTCGCCGTGTTATTTGATGCCAATTATAGCAGTTATAACGTCGCTGATGTGTTTAGCTGCGACGAGACTGGCATTTACTTTGATGCGCCAACGGGGCAAATATTATCAGAAATAGGTCAATCGTCTGCAAGAACCGCCCAGCAGAAGCTCTCTGCCAGGTTGACTGCTGTATGCACTGTTCGTGGTGATGGTGTCAAGCTTCCACTACTTTTTATCGTGCGAGGGGGACAAAACGGTATCATCGAGAAGGATGAATTGCCGACTTATCCTAAAGGTTGGTAGTATTTCTTAGAGTAATTTGTATAGCTATATCTCACTGTTTCTGAGTACACTATGTATAGGCCATGTCTATACTGTTCAGACTAAGGCCTGGTGGATGCGCGGGTATGGAAGTTCTTCTTTCGCTCCCTGCTGCAGCAACACCTAACAGGCCGATATCTTCTACTTGTTGATAATTTAGAGTGCCATGTATCTGGTGAGTCGGATGCAATTGTTTCTGAGGAACTCAAGGTTGTACTCCAGCCACTATCGAAGTACTCTATCTCCGTATGCCAACCATTAGATGTTGGCGTGTTAGAAAAAAATACTGCTACAACTGCAAAAACGACAAGCGACGATAAAGCGTGCAATTTTGGCGTGGGAATCGATCGAAGCCGAGACCGTCACGAAAGCGTTTAACAAAGCGGTAAAAACCAACTATACAAATACAGCTACCTTATCATAACTCCTTGCCGTTGCAAATCCTGAAAATAAAAAGTCTCTCGTTACCTGACAGCTGTTTCAACAAAGAAGGGGGGCAGTTCCATTCTGAGTCTAATAAAGAGAGATCGATCCATTTCACGAGGAAAAGTTTCGTTTTGATTCAGTGTACTTGTACACGGTACTACTAAGCCATATTCGATCTTAAATCGTCATTCTAGTCCATGGCGCTACCGGTATCCTGTGCATCCGAAGCGACCAGCTGCGATATTAAATCACCAGCCGAATCTTCTCCAACATGTTTTGTTGAGAACAAAGCGCCATAATCTGTGTGGCGCCAGGGCGCCAGCGCACAGTCAAGGTTCATGAAGCAACTGTGAAACCTGCGACGGTCTACAACATTTGGAACTTGCGCCCACACAGCCTTGATCCACTCGACCATCATTGAGTGGGTTGGTGGTCTAACGTTACCGCCCGATGTGTATGTGTTGTTTCCAGCTGCCAATATCAGCCAGTGTCATCTAAAGCGGTTTTGAGAGTCCGTAGTCACATGGTTGGAGGTACGTAGTCATTCCGCCTGATGGTATGCGTTCGCTCCCTTGCTAATGTGCGAGGGCACTTATTCAAACACCAACACGAGATAATTTGCTTCAACAAATCAAGATATGACAGCAATATAGCGAATGAATGAGCCACGACTTTACATTAGAGAGAATCGGTTTACCGGCTTCAGTGGTCACGCTTGGAACCTTGCATTTGACCTTGAGGCACATCTTTAACTTGGTATTATCGGCAAAGCCGCCAAACACAACTGTAACACGCACTTTCCTAAAGCCAAAAGACTTGCCTGGTACATCAGTTGTTCTGCGTTTCTCAAACGTTCGGTCTTTATTGTGATCGACAAACACAGCGGGCTCGTCGAAGTTGATGATGTTGGCCGAATATATGCCAAAATTCAGGATTAAATCGAATGAAGTTTGCACCAAGCAAAGTCACCGCTGACATTGGGTTTGGTGGCGATCATTTTCGTCACGCGGTTGTAGCAGTTGAGGGGTTTTCTTAGCGGGATCACGGGGGCCATGATCCTTATCGAGGTTTGGGGTGCTCGGGGCATGAGACAATGTTCGTTCTTAACAAGATCGTGGTCCGATTCTATAAAGAAACTTAAGACTCGACCGTAGGGGCTCAGAGCAGGGGTATTGCTGGAAACACGGTCGCTTTCATTTCCAGATCGGCAAGATGGAGTAACCACGGGGGACCTCAGTAGCAAGTTGACGGCACGTCAAAAGCCAAACAGTAAGCGAGCTGTGCCGCCTCCCATGTCGGACAGGTAAACACTCGAGCGACCCATCTGATAGGTGGAGGCCAGGAATTTCATTCAGATCTGCAATGATCTTAACCGCAAGCTCAACACTCTTGTTGCACGTTGTACAGTGATGCTGATGACGCTCTCCCTTTACTTCTTCGATAAGTAGAGCGTCGACCCACTCACACTTGACAGTTCGACCATCATCATCGAGGCGTCGACGGTTAGCGAGGTGCTCATCGAATGCATCATGTCTTGGGCCATCCATCAGCAAATGCTCTTACGGTCGACCTTGAAATTACGCAATGCCGTGCTGAACGTGACCTCCGTGGTCTACCACGCGATCTTCTTCTTCTTCACATCGACTGTGTAGCTCTGACTCGTGGTCAAAACAAAACTGAATCGACCTAGATGAGATGCATGCCAAACCAAGCCGATTCTAGAATTGAGTAGAAATTCGACATATGGGCTAATAATAGATGGAGGGCTTATAGAATTATGTCCCATCCCAGTATGGGGTACAAATGGGGGTGGGGTAATAGAACGATAAGTTATCCTAAGAATGTTTAAAGTATAAACTTTTGTGAATAAATTTAAATCGACGGCCAATCTAGTGTACCCTGAACCTTGGGTCCGAAGTGGAATTCGAAGTCGTGGGTGCCGAAACCCCGGTGATCCAGGCGCAGGTGTCTCAAAAGGTGATATATATTCTACTTAAGAAGAGCATTTTCGAGGCAATGTGTATTTGATATTCATGAAAGACATGACTTCTGAGTTCGACTCGTGTTGTAATGAGGACGTTATCATCCTTCTGTAATTAACTGGAGCTGTGCACGTAAGTCCAAGTACACGATTTAGCAACTGGGATACGAGCAGCATCGACATGTTTGCTACTGAATTCTAACTTGAAGAGGTTAATGGTGACTTTGAAGAACTCCGAGGTGAAGCGATGCGATTTCGTGGATTGACGGCTATCGACAAAGATTTCGATATCTGAAGCCTACACAGGAACTGTGCTCAGTAATGGCTCGAAGTGCACGAGTGAATACTGTGCATTGCTTATTTCATCTAGTATGTGTGCTTCCAGTATCTAAGGCCTGGTTCCGCCCCTTATTGAACTTGATCAGTGGGGTACCGTTTCGCGTAGCGTTGTTCATGTTGGAAGAGCACCAGAGCACATGTTGTAGGGCGGAAGACGGTGCGTCAAGAAGAATGAAATATGTGAACTGATGTGCATTGTGCTGCTGGCGGCTTACCGCGACTAGCTCGTTCGTTACCTAGGGGCCTAGAACACGAACCTTGCTACGAACGCACAGCTTCTCTGCGTTCAGCCCTCCCAAGTTCCCGGTCGCCAATGCCACGCATGTCGCCTCGCTGTCTCCTTCCTCATTGCAGCAGTCCGCTTCTGCTATCTGCGTTCCTACCCACAGCCTATCGCTGGTGTATCCATTCGCCCTGCAACATATGTCGCACCGTGCGTGTGAATATTGTCAATACCAAGAACAAGTTTACTGCAGCAGACGACTTCCCATCGCTCTTAGCCTTCAGAACGACACATCGCTGCGGTCCGAGCGGGGGATGACGTGTGTCGCGCACTTGGCTAGAGCGTTGCCCCTAAAGTCGTAATTCGGGGTCGGTTAGCTTCAGTGCGGGCCATGGCGTAGCGTAGCGGTCTTCGGTAGTGATACGGCAAGTAGAACAGAAGAAGCTGGTGTAGAAATATAAACCACAGTTGTCTTGTTGAAGTGTTCTTCAGTATGTTAGTCCGGCTGTAGTCGACCTGTTCCTTATCGCAAATTCGATTCTAATGTCAGAACTCAGAGAAGCGCACGCGCTTCTACGGTAGCCTATAACGCACACACCCTCTGTCCTAATCAGGAGCGGTTCCCGTGTCTCCAGTCGCGACACCTCGCCACCTTGTCGAGCCAGGGCGTCCGTAGCACGCCAGCGACCTCCGTCCCTGCGTCGCCAGATCCTCGTTCCTCCATTAATTACGATAGGCAGTGAACTTCTTGTTCCACTCCTTTTCTCCATCGGTGGCACCCACGTCCCGAATATCAGTCAATTAGACGGGGTCCTCCTGGAGTATACCGGTGTCCGCGCAGGACCCGGGATATCTCGCAGACTATCCTGGGTCATCCAGGCCTTATCATCACGCCGCAGTTTTATTTTGTCCAGCACAACTTGCTCACGTCTGCCGTAGAATGGCCGATGTGCTAGCCAATCATTGCAGCCTCAAGAAGTCTAATATGGGTTTGGTAGTAGACCCCAGAATAGTACAGTTCTCACGGTGATGAATCTCAATGAGATTATTTTGTGTGGTGAAATACATTTATTTTGCACGCTATTTGATGTCAGTGAGAATATTAAGAAATGTTGGTTAGATAGTGTTTGGGGGAAATCATCGCAGTGCTATTAATTGGAGCGGACATGCAACTAATATCACTTCCTAAACATCTGAGTATAAGACCCCAGAAGGCAGCACACCAATTACAGTGGCTTTAGTGCTTACTTTTTTGCTCTTACACTTTGGACATTCCGTACCACCAGCAAAATGCTCAGGATACTTTCGAATGATTTCTTGGAGATGAGGAAACAATTGTGTTATCCGCCATTCTCCATCCAGATCTAACGACAAACCACTTTTAATCATTGTCTTGCGAGCGTAGTTCAAACCATTCTCATCTCGGTACGAGTTTACTTCGCGAACAGCTTCATCCAAGCCATAGCGACGACAGGAATTTCGACTGAGCACTCCAGATACTACCCGAGCGTCGCTACCAGGCTCGTCACATCTAATACATTGATACTCAAATTATTTTTGAGGCGCCCAAGGCATAGAGCCTCGGGTGGTTAAGTGACGCGAATAGTATTGTGGAGCCATATCACATAAGTGATAAACTACTAGTGCTTACGGTAATGAATCTCAGTTGCAATATAATCTTATACGCTAATTAGTCTCACTTCGTTTTGCTGAGATTAATTTGTGTGATCAAGATTTTTCAAAATTCAAAAAGTATAGTACTGGGGGGTTGGCTAAATAGTACAGCTATGTGAATAGTAGCGGGAAAAGTGGCAGTAGTAGTACTATTATGACTGCTGTAGTTCCCCAAACGTCAACCTGTGTCAGAGGGCGCGAGACCTTCGAAGCGCGGGAAGCTTGGTGGCTTCGCCTCCCTACCCATTCTCGCTCCATCGCTCATTTCTCGATTCGCGGCCGAAGCAACACACCCATGAGGTGCACTAAGATTGACTGTCAATGGGGGGACATAGCGGCGACAACTGTGTTTGCGACAGGCACGTACATCATTTGTACAGCAACGACCTCTGCACTAAGTCATGCTGATCTCTCAAAACGATAGTGATGCTACGTTGATATCTTCTCGTACGTCATGTTCCCCTAACGCTATCTGAATACAGTTTCTGCGGTCGCATGTGTGTGAGCAGTTTCTTCAATGCTGACAGCGATTCCCAGGAGCTTAAACCAAACAGCATATCAGGAATCTCGTGTTCGAGCGACGCCACCGTGATCGATTTCGCGCAAGGAGAGGTAGAGGAGGAAGAGGAAACATCTCCGGATGACATTCCTAATCATATCGCCCATAACCCGCCCAAGAAAGGGAAAGCTGCAGTGTGGAATGTGATACATCGCTTGGAGAAGCCTATCATTCATGGGACGAAAACGTGCACCAATATTTGGCTGCTGTGTGCGAGGACGAAGACGTGGCAAGAGGCACTATGATGTGCTAGTAACGCGTCTAATGCCAAGTGTCACTTGGTATCGAAACATAAACAGTATGGTTTGACAATCCTAGTTAAGCAGCAACGCATGGGACTTACCGATCGCTTCATGGTAGAAGTGACCCATAAAGGAGAAGCGAAGCGCCACCCCAGCCCAGGCGAAGTGAACCAGTGGTACGCTAATTGAATGTAAATATAATCAATAAGTTCTGTCTAACAAGGACTGGTGCACAACTTGGTGACGACTCCAGTATTTCATGATTTCCAAGCGGGTGCCACGGGGGGGCCAAACATCACGGTCTCGTCCCGCAAGACCTACAACGACATTCTCGATAGTCACCACGAAAAATTCACGACGGACGCATCTGAAATGTTTATTGATGAATTTCAGGAGATCGATGAAACGCCTTTCATGACCGTGGAGCATGATTTGTGGACTAGCAAGTCAAAGGATAGTATTGTTGGCGTATCAAGTAGTTATATTGGCAAATGGTGGTGACCCGTACGACTAGCGCTGTTAGCAGAGATGAAAAACGATGGTCACAGCTCTGATGAGTGGCTGAACTAATGGCCAAGCGACTGAAACATCGATATGGTTTAGACATAAATAAAATGGTTCATGTAACGGTCTCAGACACGGTGCCAGCAGCTCGGAAGGTCTCAAAACAGTTTGACTCGATCTCACAAACGGATTGTACGATGCGTGTCCTCAATCTCCGCATCGGATACGGCATTGGGATGAAGGAGAATGTGCGCAATGAGTATAAGAAAGATCCGAAGACCAACATGTATGTCAAGCAACGGGTTGTAATGATGTTTTACTTGAAGGTGGAGCAGTGAAAGGAAAGCTGCGTGCTATGAAAAATGTCTTTGCATCGAGCAAGTCTTCACAACGTGTAGCTCGCCTGAACGAAATTCATTTTTTTACAAATTGCCTCAGTTGGCTGCTATCGTTGACGTAGATGTGCGCGTCGCTCCCATAATTAAGTTATTCAGCCCTCGACCATCAGTTTCCCCGCATTCCAGGTGTTCTTTCAGAATACAGGCGTGTCGAAGAAAGAAAAATAGTTTCGTTTTTATTACAAGTGATGAGTGGGAGCTAGTTGTCCGGTAATGCAGCGTGTAGCAGAGCCTGCCTTGGTAGAATCTAAATCTGCTACAATGATTTCGTCAACGATGTACGTCCTGCTTTGAGTGGCATCTGTGCGAATGAACAGCTATGAGTGTTCATGTTACTGCCTTAGAGGGGCTCGCGACGAGGGGATCATAGAGAAGAATTTTCATCGTATTCAATTACATATGACCGACCACTCTGATCTGTCTCAGCACTGCATCAAGTGCACACTGTATCAGATTGCGGAACGACTGCCAAATCCGTCAGTGCCAATGGGAATGGCATTGCTTCTTGATTCACGCACTAAGACCGCCGCCCGAAAATTTCTGAGTATTCCTGATACCCCTGACGCTGTGACAGGTAAGATTCTAGAAGAAACGAAGGCACTAATGCGAGTCGAGCATCGGGTACTCTACATAGGTCTGCATGCCCGCGATGAGCACCCTGGGTTCTGCATTAAGTTCGCCACGACTACACCATTTCTCGGGCTGTTTGTCAACCTTCCCAAGCAAAGCGAAACTGAGGGTTTAACAGAAAAACCCCAAATAGGTTTTTAGCGGAAAAAAGTTCATTTCCCCAACATCTGCATATTTGCCCATTACCCGTTCCAACCAAAGTGATCATTGCAAAGTCTGCCATCTAACTACCCAGCTTCACGTCCTCGCCGCGCTCCGCCACGAAGTCTGCCTTAAGCACGCGCCTCTCGAAGCGCCAATCTAAGCGCCTTGTAATCGCGGGCGCCGCCACTCCAACTGCCTCCTTCATAATCGCCAGTCTGTGCGCCGTGTACGTTGCGTACTCACCTCGCACCAGTAGTTCTTGTTTTTTGGTGGCCATGTATCGCCGCATGTTCGCCTTGAGCACGTTCCAGCAGCCCTCAATGGGGTTTAATATGGGGCTGTTCGGCCCGAGCCGCAACAGCACCAGCCTGCTGTCATTCACGATGCCGTCGGCTACCAGTAGCTCGCGCGCCAGACCTTCGACGCTGCTATGCGCGGGCGCGTTTTCCGTCACCACGACGATCTTGTTCGTGGGTGGCAGCTCGCGGTACGCCTCGGTCCGCTGGGCAGCGACAAACAGATCCGCGATGAAGCGCGCGTTCTCGGTGATGGAGCCCTCGTGGGTTCTCAGTAGGATAACGCCTGATAGCGCGGAGACTCCGCCTTGGATGTGTAGGTTCTTCCCCTGTGACGGCGAGAACTGCACAACAGCCCGCTCACCGATACGCGACCACACCTCAGACCTCGACAAGTAGAGGTTAAAGTTAGTTTCGGCTTGGTTCACAGCCATGTCGCCCTTCGAGATGTGCCCGTCAAGCTTATTGACGAACTCCATGCGCTTGTCCTTGATGACAGTGTTGTTCATTGTGGCTTTTTCGATGCGGAACTTCTTGGTGCTGTAGAGCATGCCTTGCAAGGCCCTGTGGGCGGACGACTTCTCCACGACCACGCCCATATCACTGCGCGACCTGTCGCACATGTCAGACAATGTGGCTCGGCAATCCTCATCAATATACTCCTACCTCCACCGTCATCTTGACGCTCGACTGGCGCACGCCATCGCGTGGCTTTGGTGGATCCGCATCGTTAAGAACAGCGCGGCGAGCAGTTGTGTAGGGCAAGTCGTTGTGTATCGCTGCGAGCCGCCAGTCGCCGCCCTCGCGGAAGGCGCGTGCAACTCGTTGGTTGGCAAGCTCGCGGCTGTGGTCGCGCAGCTGGTTGGCGGTCGGACGGTCGGTCATAGCGTAGTGCAGCAAATTGAGGACTGAGGCAAACTGAAGTGTTGGCGGCGCAGCCGCAATGGAGATCATTCAATTCGAGAACGGGGAGCCAGTCGTTCAGTTACGAGGTCTTTTGGCGTCAAAATCGCAAGGTGTGCGCGCTGCGACTTGTGACGGTGGCCAGTTTCCACTTTGGTTGGGACGGGTGATGGGCAAATTAGACACTGTTGGGAAAAGGCTTTTTTTGTTGTTGACTGAGTGCCTTGTTTTTTACAGCTCTCATCTCACTTCCACTTTGCTTGGGAGGGGTTCGCAAACAGCCCGGAAATTGGTGTAGAGAGTAATATCAGTTCAGATACCAAGGCCGATTTGTTGTATGGAGAGGAAATATCCCAACCGGCGGGAGAAAGAGCGGCGGTGGCAACTATCGAGCGGACTGGGCTGAAGTGGCCAAAGTACAGTATTCGGGCAAAGAAGAATACGAATGGGTGTGTGCGGGACAAACACAATCTGAGTGTGCGGGACAGGAAGCGCGACGTCCGTGTCTGGAACGTTGAGCCTGTGTGGGAACATTGACGTGTGCTGTTGGTTCGCCGAAGTAGGCGAGAAAAAATATCCGTCTATTGCGAGGCTCGCTCGAGCCTGGCTAGGTCGGGGCTGCTCGACTGCATTCCACGAACGCGTATTCGCGACAGGATGTTTTGTAATAAACCCACATAGGACGAAGACCGACAACGAGCGAGCGCAGCGGCAGCTAATACTGCGCCACAATCGCCAGGAACTGAGGCGCGTGGAGAAAAGCAATCGAAAGCTATGGTAGACGTCATCATGGGTACACAGTGATAATAACGTATTCGCCCGAATAATGCCCGGGCACTATTGAATAGTGTCGGCTGGTGATGGTCAAGAGGGCTTTATTTAGGGAAGGGCTTTATAGATTCTCGAGATTACACGTCAACCTGTGAAGTGTCGCCCGGTCCATCGTCTAAAGCATGCAGGTTAAACTGATCTACGTCGATGTCATCCTCCTCTAACTCCCACTGCTCTCTAAACTTGCTTCCATACACGTCTTGCTCACTACGCGGGTTCAGATGCAAAGCCAGAAGCCTGGACGCTCTGATAAATTGTCGATTTGTCGGTGTCACGGCACGCCTTTCGTACCCACTCACACACTGTCTATGCCAAGCATACGTGGGCTGCCAAATCTGGTGTACTCGACGTTGTCTGACTCTTTCCAGGCATTGATCTCCACGTAGAGCAACTTTGAAGCTCTTATAAATACCTCCAAGACATCCAAGCGTCGCAGCCAACCTCTTCTTCACCTTCTCACTCGTCGGACCAGGGCCACAGCCATGTCTCGAAACGGTGTCAGAGTGAATTCGCTTGCCTTCATTGGGCCTCAACATGCGCCGGTCCTCGTGAGGTTTTGTGATGTACGCGTGCTTCACATTGACAGTCCCGGAGCAACGATCCGAGTGGTACTACCGGTAATGACGGCGAGGAGCTGGTGTTAGATGTTTCTGTGTTGGAGCTTCGCACAGTCGACCCGAACAAGTCCGCGCTTTGGTCCGGTGACTACGTCGGCCACCCGATTGTCTTCTTCTATTCTACCGGTCCGTGTACAGGGCAGTGGGCGTACGGCGTGGTCACTCGGTACGAATTTGGAGCGAGTGGGATTCAGTATCTGGACCCGACATGATCTCCGCCGCATTATGCGAACCTCTCCGACTCATTAAGGCAGACCCTATCACTTATGCTCTACAAGTTGGGGTGACGGTGTCTGACATGGTTCTTAACCCGAAGGAACTACTACAGCAATAGGATCAGATTATGCAGTATGTCAAAAGTGCAGGAACGTCCTACCATCTTCGGTGCGGTCACTACTGACCGTACCATTTCTGCCGAACGAGTTGGTTGCGTTAATACAACCCCAAGACTTGTCCGCGGTATGGGTCCGTCGGCAACACATCCTCGACTGCTTAATGGGGTCACAGAAGAAGAACAACCGCGATATCTTTAATGACCCCAAAGCTACCCGCCATCACAACGACCCTGCGTAGGAAGGCCCAGCAGGAGCAGCCGCACAGTCTGTCCCAGAGGATACACAGCTGCAACACGGTGACAGCGACTTACTTAGCATCTCCAGTGGTTCTGACCTTGACGATATCGGGGCCATTAGGCACCAGACCCGGACGCTGGGGAAACGCTCCCAAGCTTCAGGACGATCAGGTCAACGCGGTGCAGACCTACTCCTCGATGACGCCAACAGCTCCAGTGACGAAGACGCTGAATCAGCCCGCAGAACGTTTCGACCATCGGCAACCAAACGACGGGTTAGCCGGACAGTCCTTCACGCGCGATTCCAAGGTAAGTCCTGTCCATATATATTTGAGCGAATGCAACAACCGGTTCACACGCAATTCCTCGCCGTCCCGCCAGTCTGCAGAAGCCTTCTGGATTTTGGCTTCGGCAATAGTCTCACGTTGATGCACTGCCGACCAACCGACTGATGAGAGCGCGTGGAGGCTCAAGACACAAACGTCAGCTTTACCGATTTTTCAGAGCGAAACACACTACGCGCTGCTCCCCACGCCACTTCTCGCAATGGTGCAATCAGTGCGCTGAGAGCCTTAAAGTTTTTGCTAAGCACTTCTACACAAGCGCCGTGGTAGACCTCATCGACGCTGCAACAATTTTTATCGACCGCTACAAAGGAGTTCCTGACACCGATGCAGTGGCTTGGAAACTGATGGCATTTTGGGTTACCAGCAAATTCATCATGTTCCGGAGTCTCATTGTGTCACGAGAATTAGAGGCTGCTCATGCTTTTCACCTAGAGTTTTCACGAACTGATGAAGACCTCCTGGAGTTGCTGGATCTCCGTCGCACGCACTCGTCAAGATAAAATAATGAAGCGCTGAGCTGCAAAGCGATCGGAAGAGCCGTTGCTTTCTGACCATTAATGCGAATGGGTGGTGAGGGGAGGGAAAGGCTCTATTCAGTGGAGGGCACTAAGAAATAGTGCCGAGACAACAGACATTGGGGGCATTATTGCGGAGAGGGCTTTTATTCGGGCGATTTAGTAGTGATACTACTATCGCCAAAGTCACTCTACTATAGTAGTAGTAGTGCTACTGGTTTAGAGTCAAGTACACCTTTTCCAGTCCAAGTTGATCCAGAGCAAGTTACATTCACCAAGTACAAAAGCAATAGCACAATATGCAAGGTCAAATTCAGCATGTCCATTGAAAACCGATAATTGCGAGAAATGATAAAATACGAAACAGAATGGAGTCAGGGCCTCTCCGCGTATCACGTGCTGCCGCACCCAGGCTCTCGCGGTGTTGTAGTTGACACCAAGCTCTTCCGCCGTCTCTTCCCACACACCGCCCCTTCGAGCAACCTCCAGGATACGCAGCTTGGTCTGCAGCGCATAGCGCGCATAGCGTCTTGGCATCGTCGACTTGGCAGGTGCTGCCGAGGGCTCAAAAGCGGAAGTGAGAGCCCTTGCGCCGCGCTCGGCAAGCAGCGTGCCGTTCGAATGAATGGCGGGCGTTGCTTGGCGCGAAACGAGCCCCCTACCGATGCACTAGCGGCACTCATGTGTCGGCTTGGCGCGAAGTGAGGCCACCTTGGCGCGCTTCCAACGTTGAAGAGTGTTGATGTATACCCTGATCAAATCGATCGGTGCCGATCATGTCCAAGTATCATTTTGAAGAGGTTTTGGCTGAATTTGACCTTGCACATTGTGCTATTGCTTTTGTACTTGATGTATGCAACTTGCTCTTGATTAGGGATGGGCAAAAGCATGCATTACGACATTAATGCACTTCACGAAATGCATTAATGCCATCGATGCATGCACTTTTACGCAAATTGAGGTGAACTAAAAATAGATTATCAATAAATTTAACGTGAGCATGAAAATCCCCCCTGACTGCCATCATACGAAAAAGCGTTGATGTTGTCGAAACCATCCGTGCTGGAGCTGCCGCTATCCCCGCTATCATCATCCGCGGTTGTGCCTTCGACGTCGTCGCTGTCTTCACACTTGCTCTCACATCCCACCCGGTAACAAGTGTTCGCCTTGGCATCCTTGCTGCCTGCATTGCAGCAACTGCACTGTGGATCTCATTGATGACAGATCTAATTTCTTTTGCCACGTACTCAGATGTCTGCTCATCGTCACCAGTCATTTTGGTGCACCAAAGCAGCGGTCGCATCAGAGGAGATATCACTATGTAGTTGATGATCTCTTTGCTGACGCTTGACCAGCCATCCGACACAAGCGCAACCGTGGGTTCATCGCGCAGTCGTGCAATAAACGTGGCCTTCTCGCGCTCATGCTCCTTCGTCAAGAGCCGCTCAGTCAAGGCCTTTGGGGTTGGTAGATATCTTTCCATTTCTGGTTGCAGAGAGGTGAGAGCTTTCCGCATGCGAGGAACTTCGATAGTCCGAAAGGGAAGACCGGCAGCGTAGAAGCCTCTTGCAATGTCTGACTGAAAGCGGCTCTTGTCTTCATTCGTGATATCTCCTGCGTAGGACATGGTCGGATGCGACTGAGACTGCGAGGCCTCAGTCATGATGGAATATTGTGTCGCACCAGGAGATTGAGTCTTGCTTCGCTTTTGGCGCTTTTTGCGCTTCCGCTGGTGCCTCTTTAGCGGTTCTCTAAATCGTATCCACTTGACTTGCCGCCAACGCGAAACTCGTCCCACGCAGGATGGGTGCGGTTACGCGGCATGTGGGGTTGCGATCTAAGGCGGAGCACATGGGTGTTTTGAGGATAACCGGGGAATGAGGATTCTTGAAAGCGCCTGAGTGTGCACTCAACTAGCACAGCATGCCCGCGGAATTGTAGGACACCGTGAAACTGTCGTCCATAAGCCAGCTGCCTGGTATCAACAAGGCTATAGTGGGCTTACTTAGCTCACTACTTTAGCTTACACGTGTGCGCAACGTGTAGGAGGAAGCGTAGGTTTATTTATATTAAATTAAGTATACTTAGCTCACTAAGTATAGTTAACCTAAATAAAGAAGTATTAATAACCTTTTTTGGTAGAAATGAGAACTGAATTTGAAATGTTAACTTCGGCTTTGCCTCCTAAAACTGATATCTATAAAGAGAGGATCTGC
>BSXT01001329.1:0-22073 GCA_030267785.1 Phytophthora fragariaefolia
GTCACTGCCTTCCTCGTATTTGATTTTCATGAGGTATCCTTGAATGAAGTAGGGGTCGCCGTGAGAGCTAACACCTTCGTACTTCTCGCAGATGGCCTGGAAAATCTCGAAGGAGGTCTCGAGATCATTCACCAACCGGACGTGCGTGTTGTCCATGGTTTTGATCAAGAAAGCCTTCGTCTTCGCTTCTTGTCGGCGCAGCTCGCGAGCGCTCAGGGCTTTGGGCTTCAGTGCCTTCGCTTCGCGCTTGGTGTCGCGCTGGTTAAACGGACGGATCTTGGGAAGATCTTGGCGTTTTGGGGTCGGGTTAACTCCTTTGCCAGAGACTTCAGAGCCAGAGTCCGATGGAGGCTTGAGCTCTTCGTCGCTGTCGTCGTAGTCGACTTCGGGCGAATCTTGCTCTTTTGCAGGCTTGGCATTTAGCGTCGGTTCATCTTCGACGTCGGACATATCGCTCGCTTCACTCTCCTCGCACTCCTTATCTTCATCGTCGGAGACTCCATTGTAGTCCTCGGTCTTCACGAAGCCAAGTAGGTGCTTGCCATCGAGGGCGACGCACACGCGGGTCTTCCAGACGTCAAAATTGTCGGCTCCGGTGAGGCGTGGGAATTCGTCGCTTGAGGCTTGGCTTGGGCTCATAACCTCTGAGTGTTAGGGCAGTGACGTTGACGTAGGAAGAGAGTAGAGAGTGTGTTCGAGGAGAAAAAGAGGAAGTGAGATTAACTTAAGAGGCCATGCAGCAGAGTTCTGCTGCTGGCAACCACTAGTCTGGCAGTGGACTGCATTTCACTATATGGATACTAAGCTCAAGAGGAAACTGGATTCTATCTCTTTAGAGAGGTCTCTCGAATATTCGATGTAGCCATTCTCTTCACTTAGAACCTGATGTCACTATTGGAAGGTGCTATCCTTGACAGTACTAATAGGGGGAGTCGAACATGTAAAAAAACCAGATCATCTTTTTAGCCTCATTTCGGCCATATTTTGCCTTTCTTTTCGCTTATCTCTGAGATAAGCGAGGGATCATTTGAAAGTTCAACTTGCGTCCATAAAGAACCAGCAAGGCCAAGACTGAACGAGGCAAGGACGCCGCCAGCGCAGGACTACAGTACTGTAGATGCTCCACAGGGTGCAGAACTCGACGCTTCACAATGCGGAGAGATTGACGCTCCGCAAGGTGCAGCCCTCGGCGCTGCGCAAGGTACAGGGCTGGGGCAAGGGAGCGACCATGCAACCCAGCAGGTCAGTGACGCGCTACTGGTCGTGCAGGGTAGAGAAGTACTTGTCGTCGAACTCTTCCCCAGCACCGCTCACCGGTTCCCTACAACACGGATCGGCTCGCATAGCTCCGACGTCACCGTGACAACGCTGCCCACGACGCCCGTGTAGCTGGTCTGCAACCCTAGCTCCGCCTCGATACCCAATGGAACTCTGCGCCGACATCCGTGGTGTTGTACGGGATGGGGGCCCAAGTACAAGAAGGAGCAGGCCAGGCCCCCGCTCGCGGCCGGGACGGCGCACCGAGCTGTCACCCGCGCGCTGCACGACGAGATCCTCGAGTACGCCGAGTACACGAGGGCGACCGCGGACGAGACGGCCGTGCACATCGAGCAGATGATCGCCAACGTGCGCGCCAGCGTGCTGACGCTGTGGCCGCAGGCGCAGGTGGAGACGTTCGGCTTGTACTCGACGGGCATCTGACTCCCGAACAGCGATGTGGACCTGGTCAACCTGGACGCGGCTGGCGTGAGCGACTCCGAGATGACGGCCGAACACCTCAAGGAGCTCGCCAAGGTACATGTCCACTCTGCTTGGGCATTTTTCTTAAGATTTCGTCCCCCTAATGTGAACTGGCTGTTTCGTAAACATTTTTCTCGACAAAGTGCGATTTTTGCGGTTTTAGAATGAGCGAAATGTGAGCCCCCCCTTCGCAATTTGGCTTATTTTGTTGGCATTTTCTCGCTTATACTTCTGCCCATTTTTTGATCATCTTTTTTTGCTGTTTTGAGAAGTTCGACTCCCCCTAAAATCGGCGAGATTTACGACGCGGAGCTATAAACCCACGGCGAACTGAAGTTTTTTAGCTATACGCCATCAAGCGTAAGGAGTTCATCAACGTGTCATGGCTTGTGAAGACAAGTCTTAACGGCCTCTACAAATGAATATTGCACCGTCACAATCTTCGTATCATGTTAGAACTGTACTTGCCGACACTGAGACGAAAATCGCTCTTTCTCATGCAAAAACAGATGCATTAGCCTCTCGCCCAATGAGCGCTTCTCCTGAGACTCAACCCTTTTCCCGTAACTTTTTTCAGATCGAGGAACTGTTTAAAATCGTTTGTAGCGTCAAAACGGCTGTGAATTCAGCAAATCTGACCTCATTTTTGAAATCTAGACGCGGTGTTGCACCCTATATCTAAATGTCATTATGGGATTTCGGTCTTCCAATCCCCAAAACGGATGACTACATTTGGGTCCAATGACCAGTGACGGGTACAATAATAGGGGGAGTCGAACATCCAGAGGCAGCTTATCTCAGAGATAAGCCAAAAGAAAGGCAAAATATGAGCGAAATGAGGCTAAAAAGATGACCTGGGTTTCTTGCATGTTCGACTCCCTCTAATAGCAGCGATATTTAGTCTTAGTACTAAGCATGCACGGGTGAATTAGTAGAGATATATTAAATTTCAAAACGTGATGTGGTCGTAGTTAGTTCTAGTACTAAAGGTGCGAAGCCATCACTACTATCGAACCCTGCCCAGAGCGTATCCCAAACACCTCCACAACGTACTCGAGCTGGTCGTCTTCATCAATTATCGCCCCCCTGAAAACGATGACATCGTCGACCTTCAGATGCTTTCCACAAACCTCATGTGTTGTACATTTTCTCCCCGGGCCGCCTTCGTCACAGCCAGCAGCATCTACTCCAGAGATCATAGACACCGCTCCCCCTTGCTGTTAGAAACGCATCAACGTCAGTATGTCGCCGAGAGCGACAGAATCTAGCACGTTACCATGATCACTCTTCTTGTCAATTGCGAACAGTAGTCGCTGGCGCAGAGCAAATGAAGAGCTCGCAGTGTTTGTTGTGCAGGAGGCAAGTGCCGCTTGCTAGGGAGTTGGTATTTTGTGGAGTGAGCTCTCGGCTCAGTTTAACTTTCTCTAGTCACTATCAGTCTTCTCCCTTAAGCTTCTCCCTAACTGCCTAGTCTTCGTGGAAACCTTAACTGTGGGAACTATTCCACGACTTTTCTGCACAACTGTCTTGCGCCAACTGTGGGGACCAGTACTTTGCCTCAACAGCCCCACCTACTGGTTGCTAGCATTGCGCGAAGACTTCTCAAACTCTTCTCTTGATATCACATTCATAGTGGCTCTGTGCTTCTCAAATGCAGCTTTAGGGAGTGGCTTTGTAAACGCGTCCGCCACGTTGTCAACCCCAGGCACACGTGACACCTCAATCTGTTTCATTTCCACTCGTTCTCGGACAAAATGATGACGCACGTCAATATGCTTTGTGCGACTGTGAAACGTCGGATTCTTGACCAACTTTACAGCACTCTCATTGTCGACGTACACATCCGTCGGCGCCTTCTGCGGAACGTGTAGTTCCTTGAGCATTTGGCGAAGGTGTACCACTTATTGTACGAGGTGACTTAAGGCCATATATTCGGCCTCAGTAGTATGGAGAGCGACCGTTCTCTCAGTCTGACTACTCCAGGATATCGTACTCCCACAAAACTTCGTCAAATACCCAGCAATAGATTTTCTATCATCCGTGCGATTTGCAAAAGCAGCGTCAGCGAACGCCTCTAAGTGCCGGTCAAGGTCCTGTCCAGACCACTGAATCCCACCGAGACTAATGCCATAACTTTCAGTTTCACGTAAGTATCTCAATCCTCGTTTTGCTGCTCGCCAATGTAACACGCCAGGGTTTTCTAGAAATTGACTGCATTCCCGAACTAGGTAGGCCAAATCGGGGCGTGATCCTAGCATCAGATACATCAGGCTACCTACAACTGACCGATAAGGCTTTGTTTTCATCAGCTCTCTCTCATCCCGGTCCGCAGCAGACATTTTCTTTGTCAATTTCAAATCTGCTGTACACGGCGTTTTGCATCCGTTGCATTTATCCATGTTGAACCTTTCTAATACAGTTTTGGTATACTTTGATTGACTCACGAAAATGATACGATCAGCTCTGTTACGAGTGACTTCCCATCCTAAGATGTATTGTATCTCTCCCAAATCCTGCATCTCAAATTGTTCGAAGAACATCTTCTTCATCTCATCAATGCGTTTCATGTTGGGGGCAAACAAGATTAAATCATCGACGTAAAGAGGAATAAATACCAGTTGTCTATCGATAACTTTCACGGCGACGCATGCTTCCGACTTCAGCAATGTGATGCCCTGCTCTTCAAGGAATGTCTACAGCACCGTAAACCACACGTGGGGTGCCTGCGTCAAGCCGTACAAGCGTTTCAGCAGTCGATACACCCAGGTCTCTTTGCCAGGCACCTTAAATCCATCCGGCTGTTCCATATAGACTTCCACGTCAATCTTGCCGTTTAGAAAGGCAGTCGTTACGTCCATCTGATGAATTTCATAGTCCCATGTCACTGCAAGCGTCGACAGAGTTCTCAGCGTCTCTAGGCGTACGACAGGAGAGTAAACCTCCAGGTAATCGATGCCATAGACTTGCATAAATCCTTTGATTACTAGTCTTGCTTTGAACTTGTCAATCTCTCCGTCGGCAAGATATTTGACTCGGAAGACCCACCGATTTCTCAGGATCTTCATGTGCTTCTGCCATGGAACAAGTTCCCACGTGCAGTTCTTTATCAAAGCATCATATTCCTTCTGGGCAGCTTCACTCCACTGCACATAGTGCTCACTGTTCATTGCCTCTTTTAAAGTCTCTGGTTCCGAGATGACATTTGTAGTAAGGCAGCAATAATCTTGCCACCAGGCATGAGCTTGTTCTTTAGCCATTTCTCGTTGCATCTCTTCTCTGGCTTTTTTCCATGATGTGGATGCACTCACGTAATCATCTAAGTTGGTGTTTGAATACGAAATGTAAATGTAGTCGCCAAACCAAGTGGGTGGTTTGCTTGTACGCCCACTCCGTGTTACCGGGCAGTTCTTTGTACTAGCATCTCCTGAAGCCACGTATTCTCGTAATGCCCTGCACGAGGAGGACGGTAAGGCGTCCGTGCTGGTGTCATCACTAGGTCGCGGCTCCTTCGAGCTCATAGTCTTAATCTCATGAGGCTTCGAAGGAGGAGTCCGCTCGCCACTCGGCGACTCATCCTGAGTTTGACTCTTTGAAGCTGACGCCTCGCGTCGCTTTCGTTTACGCCTTTTGCGTTTGGGTCTTTTTGTTTCATCCTCTGCGCGCACACTAATACCTTGTGTGGCTGATGACTGAGTGCCGCACACTTCTTCAGACCGAGTGCCTCGCACTTCATCAGTCCTTTTTCGTTTTTGAGTGACCATGGCCCCACCTGTCCTGGTACTCGCATCGTCTGCATTTGAGGCAATGGCCCTACCAGTCCTAATTTGTGGTGCAGTTGCATTTGCCCCACCTACCGGGTTCTGGTTGCTGCCACTGCCATTACATTCATGCTCGATGCCACTTTCATCATGCATTTCATCTAGAATGTCAGGGATGCTGCTCACGGTAGCATTATCCATTCGTAGATATTGTTGCGTAGAGGCGGTGAGGTTTCCTCCTGCAGTAGACTCTCCAACTGCAATTCGACCGGCTTTATTTTCGTAAAAGATAACAGTGTGGCTGTAGTAGGCTTTCTTCGTGCTCGAATCGAGTAGACGATAGCCACGTATTTCACGACTGTATCCGACGAAAACTGCCTCTCTAGCTTTGGCATCCATCTTTTGTCGCTCAACTTTGTCCACGTTAGCCAGTATAGCACATCCAAATGTTCGCAGCCGTGAATAAGGAGGTTGCTCTCGATACCATATCGCATAAGGTACTTCCATATTTCTAGTAGAATTTGGCACGATGTTGATATAGTAAGCCGCTGTTACTGCTGCTACTGCCCACAACTGTTCTGGCAGATCAAAGTGGTTTAGAAGACACCGCATGCGCTCCGATATCGTCCGATTCATGCGCTCGGCAACGCCGTTATGTTCAGGTGTGTGCTTAATTGTCGGAGAGCATGTCATACCATACGTCACTCGACAAATATTTCCCAACTTCAAGTATTCTTTTGCATTGTCCATTCGTAGGTCTTTCATGCGCACATTGAGCTGTGTTTTGACGTATTTGTAGTAAATCTCGAACTTCTCATCAATGTCTGACCTTGTCTCGAGTAGATACAGTGTCGTAAAGCGACTTGCTTCATCCACAAATACAGCGAAGTAGCGTTTTCCAGAGTACGAGCTCACTGCATATGGCCCCCAGATGTCAGAGTGCGCGCGCTCACCCACAAGCCAGCCTCGCGACAATTCATTGTCAATAGACCGGAAACTCTTTCTAACCAGTTTTCCTTTCACACAAGTTTCACATTGAAAACATTCTGGTAGACGTAGATCGAGCGCTATTAACGGCGTTTGAGCATGTCGAAATAACGCGTTGAAAGCATTGCGGCCGGGATGACCAAGTCGATCATGCCATAACTCCACATTCTTTCGCTCATCAGACATTACCACCATGGCTGCACTCGATGCGCTTTCGAGCGGCAGGCGGTAAAGATTAGTTTCATCTTTGTAAGCCTTCAGTCTACACGACGGCATCAGTACGTCGGCATAGTTGTCTTCATCGAAATGACAACGCATTCGTTCCATAGGTGCTAGTGACCGTGATGCTTGTCTACCAACAGAAAATAGGCTGCATTGTAGCTCTGATACATATCGAACTCCACGCAAGGTCACCGCACGTTTGCCACAAGATGTAATAAACACCTTCTCGACGTCACCGATGCCCATCATTTCTAACCACTTATTTCCACCAACTTGCACCGTTGAACTCATCGAGGTAAACGTTATGAAATCATTTTTGTTGTTTGTCATGTGGCTTGTTGCCTCGCCTTGATTCGCACCTCCTCGACCGCCAGAACCACGACCGCGACCGCGACCGCCGCGCCCACGACCTCTTCCTCGACCGCGACAGGCACCGCGTCCACGACCATGACCACGGCCGCCTCCGGCAAAGAGGGCACGTTCTTCCTCGGTATTCTTTCCCTCTTCTGTTTTCTGGTTTTCTGCGTGATCGTAGTCGTATGCCATTTCAAGCGCCTGCTCCAGTTGTTCGTAGTCGGGTGGCTCGTCGGGGTTCTGTGACGTGTGGCTTGCCAAGAACGTTTGTACTACGTTGGGGTAGTTCTTGGGTAGCGATCCGATCAAAATCGACGGCTTATTGTATTCGTCAATGGGTTTTCCTGCCACAGAAATAGTCTCCATAATACGGCGCATCTCACTTAAATGGTCTGACATATTGCCCTTGGGGTCCAGACGTAAACACTTCAGCTTGTTGCATTCTTCGGAATCCTTCAGATATGTCTTGCCCATAAAGCGCCGCTTCAGCCTTTCCATCACATGGTACGGGGTTGCCTCGTACTTCACGGTCTTCAAAATTTGGTTCGACATCGATTCGTACAAAATCTCCTTGGCTCGGGATGTCTTCGTCTCCCATTCTTCATGCTCCGATTGCTTCGTCACTTCAGGCTTGGTTACATCTTTCTCGCAGTACTGCCACAGCTTTTTGCGCACCAGCTTTAGTTTGACGCGCTCCATCCAAACCTCGAAGTCCTTCCCATCGAATGGCGGAATGGACTTCCTATCGTCTTTATCTTCCTTGTCGCCTGCCTTCCTATTCGCCATCGTCGATTAGTTGCGAGCGCTCTTCACCAGCGAAGGACTTGGGCTCATAACCAATTGCGAACGGTAGTCGCTGGCGCAGAGCAAATGAAGAGCTCGCAGTGTTTGTTGTGGTGCCGCTTGCTAGGGAGTTGGTATTTTGTGGAGTGAGCTCTCGGCTCAGTTTAACTTTCTCTAGTCACTATCAGTCTTCTCCCTTAAGCTTCTCCCTAACTGCCTAGTCTTCGTGGAAACCTTAACTGTGGGAACTATTCCACGACTTTTCTGCACAACTGTCTTGCGCCAACTGTGGGGACCAGTACTTTGCCTCAACATTGTCCAAATGAAATACGAGCGATTTCATTGAATATAATGTGGGCCGGGGGGTTACAGCTTTTCGAGGAAGTCCCCTCTAAAGTTGCCCATCACTATGTATGGCAAACTCGACTGGGGGGGGGTACAGCTCATTGAGCACTTTTGAGGGGTACAGCTCATCGAGGAATTCGGTAGGAGCCTCGACAGCTCTGATTGGCCACTTACTTATACTTTGCCAACCTCTGATTGGCCATAATATGAAGTGACTTGAGTTTGACTAATATACTGAGGCCAAGTGGAATCAAAAGACGCCATCAAGGCGGAGCCGATCACCTTCGCCTTTAACGTGATTGGCAACTGTTTTTTTACTTTTGGTCGCATTGATTGGTTAGAATAGCATATCCAATAATATTGTGTAAATATGCCGAAGAAATATCATAATACAACATTAATAATGACATACTTGTTATGGAATATATAATTTTGCCTTATTATTTTTTACGGATCCCTGGTGTAATATATGTTGCACCGCAGTTATACCTGAACTCTCCGTACAATTTCGGTCGAGACCGAGCACAGGGTTTCTGGCTGAAGATCTCACTTGCTTTTGGTACCAAGGTAGATCTCTGCTGCTGAAAGTAAGTTAACTAGCTCCGGCCGTGCTATCCTTTTGACTCAACCCCTCTCCAGGTATCCAGCATGAGCAGATTTGCCCGCGGTCATAACCGCTAAGCGGCCACAGCGTCGTACTGTACCTTGCGCTTAGCATCTTAGTCGGCGATGGCCCCTCCTGTGAAAGGCACTGTTGAGCTTGGAAAACGCTTCGATGCAAGTTTCTTTCCTGCTCTGCTGTGTTCGTACCAATGGCATCTACCGGATCCGTGCATTCGTTGTCGCTGGACGCACGTAGCAGTAGCATGAGGGCAGACGAGCATCTGCAGCAACGCGAAGGACTAGCTGAAAATACGACATAGAGAACGCGAGTGTTCGTTCACCCATACCAGACGCACCGATTTCAGGCGTGCGGATGTGCTTTAGTCGGTCGCTGTAAAACGATCGAAATCAGGAGTTCGGTCCAGCGACAGTCTGGCTCCCAAAGCATGGAACGAGGATATTCCCTCTCGCGTCGGTGCAGGTAGAATGTTTCATTGGCGCTATACTAGCGAGGTTGCCAGCCGAGGTTCAGAGGGCGCGTGGCGGCGTGGTGCTTGGGTAGTCACCTTGGCCTCCCTGTTGCAGCAGCTGCAAAAACACGCAAAGATCCACCTGAATAATTCAGTTGTCTTCGAGATGATCTACTTACAAAATACTACTGATGTGTGGTAATGGGCTTTCACATTCGCGCAGCTACTTCACTTCTACAAGAACAACGCAATACGAGGGCCCATTAGTGCCGATTGGGCCCTCGCATCGCGGCCCGCATCGCGTGTGTGGGCAGTGCCCATACACCCTGGAAACAATACCACGATGCAAACGGAGCGCAGTGGTTACGTTGAGCGTTCACCGAAAAAAATAGACCGCGTGAATTGTGTCTGGACTTCTTTTTTAGTGTTGAAAATCCGCCCCCAGAATTCCTCAGAAATTCAGCTTCGAGCTCAACTGCCTCGGGCACAACGTCAAAATTTACTTGCCACGTCGATCAGCTACTGGTCTCTGCCACAACGCCAAGTGTTGTGGTACTCCCCTCAACGACCTCAGCTGAAAGCGTTTTTTTTTCTCGCGCCGACCCAACCTCGGGCCGTTTCAGGGAGAAAATCGGGCCAATTTGTGCGCGTCGGGAAAGCCCAAACAGCCGCAAACGCAAAAGCCACGCCAGCAAAGCGCCAGGCCTGGCCTTGTGGCTGGAGGTGCTCAGATCTGGACTGTTTCCTGGCCCCGCGAAGAATAAGGTTCTGCGATGCGTCAGCAGAGAATGACGTTCGATTGGCGCCGCATAGGTATCTCGGCGCGCTTGAATCTCATTTCTACATTGCTTGCGAAGATCACAAGCCGCACCAACGACTAAAGCCATGCCATTGAAGTGGTTCCAAACCCACCGACGCAGCAGCAGCGCTGGCACGTTGGAAGACGGGGTCACCCGGTCGTCAACGGAGACCATGACCACCAAGCAGAAAAGCAAGCGGAACAAGTCCGTCGTGACGCAGCGATCCAACCGGTCGCACTCACATGGCTCCGGTCTGCGTGCCATGATCGGGCTGGGCAGGTCGACGCAGCATGAGCTCGACGTTGCAGCCGCCGTGGAGGATGCCGTGGAGGATCAGCGCCGCATTTCGTACCAGACCAAGACTCGGCGTCGATTCACTATCCACGGTCTCTCCTACCACAATAAGCCGAGCAGCGAGGAAGCAGGATGGAGCTGCCACACCACACCGGCGGGTTCCCCGCACTCCATGTACGGCGCAGTGACACCGAACCACGCGCACACGAGGCACTTCGGTTTAGCTTCGGGCCGAGGCCAGCAGATGATTCCGGCCACTCTTGAAACTGCGCACCCGTCGATAATTTTCATCGACTGCCCACCGTAAAGAGTTGTCGCGATCGATCACAATACCCTCTGAACGTTTCAATGGGTTTAATGGAAATGGCGTGTGCGTGTGGCGTGTTAGGCAATCATGTAGATGCAGCAAGTAGTGTAAAGTTTGTATTGTACAACCGCGGCTCCAGGTGGAAGGGCTGCGATGGTAAACTGTTAAAGAACACAATAACAAAGCAACCTAAAGCTAAGACTTTGCTTCATGTGCTGTCATTTCCTCCGCACATGCCCCCACATTTTGATGAATCGAGTGCGCTGGGATGAGGGATGAATGACTGTCTGTCAGGCAGTGCTGATACGCCAGAAGCAATTTTAGTGGTAAATGGAACCCTGTAAGACACCAGCCGGGTAACTGTTGTAGTTAAAAGTCGTACTATGTGCTTCTAAGCACTAGAGGGTTGACATACACGCAATATATATGAGCTTACTTCGAGCATGGGCCAGATACAAAGTCACGCCCCGATAAGCTGTTGTCATCTCCTGAGCTTGAGAACGCTAGGGCAAGTACTGGCGGTGGGTCGGACTGGGTTCTCCGTTTCCTTCCTACCCCTCCGCTGGAGTGTGGGCCAGCATTCGGATCACTGACTTCCACCAGTCGATTTCGATTCCGGCCGGATGGGTCCAGCTCGAGCTCCGGCTCAAGCTCAATCTCATGGTTTGCGAAGCGTAGACTCACCCCAGTGTAGCGAGTATCTCCTCCTCCATCTCCGACTCGATTCACATTGCGAGAATGGAGGCTATCACGTTCATCGATGCACTCGCGGCAACGAGCACAGACGAGCAATGGCGCGACGTAGCGACTGTATATAGCAACTCGTTCGTGAGAACAGCAAGGCGGCTCGGCACACACTCGATATGCGCACAAATCACAGCGGCTCCACTTCTTGTGCAGCGTCGGGAAAAAAGCTCGTGTGCACGCAATGCAGTGCCAGTTGTGATGCGAACCGCCGGAACTCTCGTCATCGGTGACGCCCATCGCTCGAAATGGTTTCAGCAGCGCTCGCCAGACTCTCCCGGGCGCGGTGCGCTGCTGGCGGTGGTCCCGGCGACGTCGACGGAGCACCTTCTCCAGTCGAGTAATCCCCTTGGCGATAAAGAGGAGTCGGGCTTGCGCGACTCGAGGGTCGCATCCGCCGGGCACACTGCCCGGGAATGCAGCCTGGAAGGTGATCTCGAGTGTTCCTGGGTCGTCGGGCTTCGGCTCGGCCGTGAGCCAGCCCGAAAGGGGGTGCAGTGCCACCACACGCTCTGGCGGGGCCTTCCCTGCCGTCACCTCCGCTGCATCGAGCGTGCAGAAGGCCATCTTCACCCCACGTGGGGTCGGCGTCAAGAGCTCAATGTAGCAGCACTGCTCGTTCTTGGTTCTTCGAGCCTGACGCCGGTGGATTGAGCTGCATGAATCTGAGATAGTGATGGAGCTTGATGTGACTTCGGGAGAGGAAGCTCGGTGCATGTAGTAGTTGAGAACCCCTGTATTCACGAAACTGACAGTTCGCACCATGAGTTGTTGCAGAGTAGTTACTGCACTTCCTCGTGACAGGGGAGAGAGCACTGAGCCTCGATCCGACCCGGAGCTGGTGACTGCGTGCACTAGAGAGCTGTAGATAAAGCGAGACCCGTACAGAGCTCTTAGCAGGGCGTTGCTCTCGCTCTCGGTTGGTGCTCTCAGGAGCGATACCACCTCGGATACTTGAGCGCGGATGTCGCCGCCGGCTATCACTTGGCATTGACGTGACTGATCTGCACGGAGAGCCCGGAAGTGCATATTCATTCCACCCGAGACGCCAGTCCTAATACGCTTCCACCCGCGCTTGGACGGTAGTCCGCGAAAGTTAACAGGCCCATTAGGGACCACCACGCGCTGCACACGCTGAAGTAGCTCGCGGTCGCTAATCCTCACCTTCCGGTGCCCCGCCGACAAATTGGAAGACGACATGGATGCCCCCAGCATTGCGGTGGCATTCGCAGACGCCGTCGCCGGACTGTCTGCACTCGGATGCATGACGGCAAATTGGGTAATGAGGACCTTGTTGCACCGTCAATAATTTGGCATGACCATCCACTGCAAGAGAGCCAAGGGGGTGGGATGGGGGGGTTCTTGCGTGAACTTTGTGCTGAGGAGTGGAAGGGACTCTGGAGTGCGGTGCGGGGTGTCAAGTCTCCGGTCAGGCAGGCATGAAGTGATAGACAGTCTTCAGAATTGAAGGCACGCCTGCGTTGCTGCGCGGGTTAAATCCAACAATGGCCAGATAGGCCGCTTGGTGACCAAGTTAGTCATCGCCGTCAAGGCCAGCACCATACAGTTGTCTCGGTGCGGAAGGTTAGTCATGGCGCCTGGTCTCATCGCTGTCATCGGAACCAATGCAGCCACGGCAATGCATCCTCGTAGCAATCGGTTAGTTTTCCATGTGGTCGAAAGTGTCCGTCCGAGTTGTCGATGTGCTCTTGCCATCGATTAGGGCCTTGCTGGACAGATAGAACCTCTGCACTGTGCACGTTGAGCTCAAGTTGTCCTTGTGACCCGGAACTGGATGTGACGCGAAGGTGAGAGTGAAGTGGTGATAGCATAGTGTTGCTCCAAGGAATTCTTACTTCACCACAATTGTGTGGCGCACACTAGCTCAACCAAGTACTGGCACATTGGTCTGCTACCGGTATCAACCGTAGTGTGCTATTTTAATAGCTGGACCGATGTTATTAAAATAACATCGGGTGCACTACCAGTATGTAATATTATAATATTTAGCAGCAATAATTTAAAAATTCGACAATATGGAAGTGCGTTTTGCTGCCTCGGTCTCTCAGTCACATGGTAAGCTCACAGTAAGCACGTAGATATGGGCGCTCGGGACACGGACGCTTGTTGGTGCAGATCAACATTAGAAGAAGATTCGCAGCTTAACTAAATCAGACCAGGCAAGAACCAGTCGATGAAGATATGACATCAGTTGTACAGCAAGAAGCGACGCGCTGCTGAACGCGCTTTTCAGAGGAGCGAATGGGCAAATGAGCAGCTACCGCCGAAAACACGCGATGTGCGACTACATCAATGGCGTTGGCAGCCACGCGGATTTGCTTGTGAGATGAGGTGTTTGGAAGTTGTTGGTGCTTGCATGAATGCCATCAAGAAGTGGTGTACTTGTGTGTGAATGTTACCAACGGCTGGTGGGGCTGTTACCTATGGTCGTTGCTCACAGATCACAAGCAAACTCTACGAGTACCGCACTACTTGGGAAATGAGCCTGGTGCGTTGTGCGAAGGTTCTGATAGAAGAATACTGCCGACGTGGAACTTAGAGATGGAAGAACAGGAGGCAAAGCGTGGAGTGCATTGAAGGACAGCCATACTTCTACTACTACCGACTCAGTACTGTCTGTATTCAGGTATGGTTTCGGTGTGTTGAACGTATACGCACACCAATCGGTATTAAATAGTCTATTAAATACATATACACATGTTACCTCGCGTAAACGGTGTACAGTTTATTTTGAATGTTACGAACTCGAGCGCAAGTAAATAACGCTAGATCCAGATGTGCCCGAACAATATCAACAGACCGAGTCGGTCGCGCTAGACAACAGCATGACTAACGCCATAGTCGTTCCTGCTAGTCACACGCTCGGTGCTCTCCATGGGCGAAATATTCCATCACTCGCTCTAGAGATCATTGGCTTGGCGCTCGTGTCTGTTCACGTTCCTACGTGCGTTGGGGTCAGCCACACTTTGAAAGCTGAACTGATAACTTCTCGGCACGCTGTGGCCGGACCACTTAAGGCTCTCGGGTCAAGTCACGCGTAGCTCCACTGGACCATCCACTACAGCGTTACAGCAGCGATGAGCGTCCAGCAAAGCTCGGGCCTCTTCCGGGACGCTTCACTTTCGATTTTACTCGCTCAATCGAAAGCAGAGCACAGTATACAATCCATTGGCAGCACCCTAAAGCAGAGATTGTGACCCCAACATCGAATGGCGACGCCCACGGAGCCGCCACCCAAACATGTGAAGCTCCGATATCGGGCGCTAGCATACGTTCGCCGATTCGGACGGCACCATCCATCACCTCGACCTCGGGCGACGAGCCGACGAAGCTTCGCTGATACGGGTGGTGCCCGTCCTCCGATCCGAATTACCAGTCCTCGACGATTTTCCGATTCGGGAGGAGTTCGTCCACCGGTTCGAGTCAGTCCCAAGCGAAGCTTCGGCGACTCGGGCGGGGCACACCCCGTGGTGCGTGTGACCAGCAGACGGAGTTTAAGTGAATCAAATGGAGCACGTCCGGTGGTCCGCATTGCCAGTCGGAGAAGTTTCACAGCCTCGGGAGGCAGTCGTGCGGTTGTTCAAGCTGCTAGCAAACGGAGCTTTGCAGACTCGTCTGGATCCAATACAGCGATCAAGTTGATTGCTCGTCAAAGCAGCGTTGACTCCATTGGATTGGAGTCAACACCACGCGAGCTCAAGACCAATACACGGAGCAAGAGAGGAGGTCGAACTCGCTACCAGAGCGGCCAGAATCGAGATAAGCGCCGCCATCGCTTTCTTTCATCACTGAACGGTCATGGTGAGCACCGCTTTCGACTATTCTGCGGGTGTTATGTGGAACAAGACGCCTTTGATCCAGGAGAGACGCCGTCATTCCATTGGGGTGTGGGTTTTGACGACAGCTACTATCAGACATCAAGCTACCAGCATCTCACGAAAGGAACGCGATTTCGTCTGGAGCTATGCGGAATACACGTGACGACTCGCAGCAAAGAACAAGTGGAGCTCGGTACCGATTTAAGCTCGGTCGGTGCTCGCGCAGCCAGTTTTGACAGCGGGTTTGGCTACACTTGTGCTAGCCCAGTGTCTTGTCCACCGCCTCATGGTCTTGTGCCAACGCGAGGGCTCCCTACTACGCTTCACCTACGCTCGAGAGATGGAACAGGCAGCGGTAAATTCACACCCAATACGGAAAATAGCGGCTTCTCATCCACCGGGTTGAAGCGGAAGGCGCCATCGTCATCTTCGTATTCATCGTACACCCCAGCTACGCCACCTTCCCCGTTCATGGACGACTATCTTCCTGCCGCCACTAGTAACCACACTCGAGCTCGTTCTCGCGTTTCTGTTGGATGCAACGGGTGGTTTTTGCACGATGATGATCCATCCATCGTCGGTTGGTACCGTCGCCGTAGTAGTGGCGAAGTCAAGCCAACGCCTATCATTGCACACCTCTCACAAGTAGCTGAAGCCTCTCAAGAGAGCGACCCTAGCTACGATCGAGAGGGATCGCCAAAGCGATACAAGCAGAGCCCTCGCGGCTCTGAAACAGCTAGTGTGGTAACATCGTCATTCCCAGCAACGTCACCCGCAGCGTCATCTCCTTCAGTATCCTTGCCATCCGCGGTAATGTCGCCCAAACCTCCACTCGTGCCAAGATCGACATCTTCCAGCCCCGCAAGTTCTCGTGGTTCGCGCGTCTCCATCTTACTATTGAGTCGGGACGGCTCAATATCATCGTCCAACGGTGAGAATAGCTGGAGTACTAGCAGCGGAATTGCATTGGTTCCGTTACCAGTGTCACCCATACCAGGAGCGGAGGCTCGGCTTTCCTTTGCCATCACTCCGCCTCCCCCATTCGCTTCGTCTCGTAATTCCTACAGCTCAGGTTTGGCGGCACAAACCTATGATTCCGCCTTGCAGTGGCAAGGAGAGAGCAACGATGAGGGCGTCGACGACTGTAGTCCCCCGACCAAACGACGACGGAGCACTGGGAGCTCGTCGAACAGCAGTGGTGGCTTTGGCTTAGGTGATATGTCCCGAGAGTCCACGGATGAGGAGGGTGCCAGCCTCGACTTCGACAAGAGCCAAAGTGCTAGAGGAGGCACAAGTTTCACAGCTCGGTTCAGCGCGAGCCTACGTCTAACTCGTTCTCACTCCTCGAAAACCATGAAGAATAATTTGTCCCCCGAAACTCGTCAACGAAAAAATCGACGAAGTCGAAGCCACAACGCTAGCCGCAGCGGCTGCAGCAGACGCATGTTCCACCTCGGTTCAAGGGCCAGCGCACCCACGTCTGGGTCTCCGTCAACGAACCTTATGGGCGTGCCAGCCAACCCGTCGATCGTCTTCATCGACTGCCCACCGTAAGTTTGGAGAGGGTAGTATTCGCTTGTCTTGTTTTGCTTTGTTATCTATCTTTGCTAGGCCGTGTGCACCCCAGCTACCGCCGTTTTGCCTCATCCAAGGAGGGGACCAGCACGAGCTCATGGAGCTTCATCGGAAGAGCTCCACCCTGCGCAAGGCACCACCTCTGCGGCAAACACGCTACGCTACTGTAGTCTCCGCCGTTTTTTTTCTCCGAGCACTTGAAACTCGAATGTCACTGCAGTCGCCCTCGACTGCCTTACCTCTGCTCTTGTTGCGATCATGTAATACATGTATCACCATTTCGTCCCGTGATCTTCCAGGCGGATCAACGACACCGGGAAGGATGCCGCAACTGCAGACGGGTGGGGCCCACCGTGGGCTGCTTGCTCAGCGCATTTTTCTACGAGACGGAGTAAGTCGGCACCCGTGGTATGGATACCCGACATCCTGTTGAGGAGATGCTGTCGACGAGAGATACGGAGCGGCTTCTCACTCAGAAAATCTGAGTCGGGGCCGTGTCCTTGCAAGCCAGTCGTTGCAGTCGCACCGCCGGGCTCTCGGTCTCCGATAGCTTCCACCTCATAACTCGCTCTTCGTCCTGCTTCCTTGTGCTAGTTCTCTATCCTGCAACCCTCGCCTTTGTCTTCAGCGCCATAGCAACCTTTCGCTCGCGTCAAAGGGCGCGGATGTGAGTGAGATCGGGTCGCCACACGAGAGATGCGGAGCGACGGGGGATGCGCTGACTTCACACGGATGTGATTTGCAACGAGGAGGAGCTTACCGCACGCTCGGATACGGGTGGTAACCCCCATGAGCTTTAATCCGCGCCGACTCTCACCGTGGGTTCCCAACGAGACACGCAAGTGAGCTCACGTCAGGATTATTCGGCTCGGCAGCCATTGGACTCTGTCGCCTTCGCGTCGCAATACACAACTCACTTTGCAATTGTCTTATTCGCACTCAAGTCCTAAGTGTTCCATCGCCCCGTCTCAAGAGCTCAAGAGCTATGACCAAGAAGCCCTTCTTCACGTTCGAGGACGCCAAGACGTCCTTCAACCTCTTCTGCTGCATCTATGGCATTGGCACGCTCGGTATGCCCGGCAACTTCGCGCGGGCCGGTCCCACCATCGCCGTGGTGGCCATGGCCTTCATGGCCTTCGCCAACATCTACTCGTCCGTCGCCATGTCCAAAGTGATGCTGCTGGCCCCCAACTCGGTCAAGACCTTCGGGGATCTCGGGGAGTGGGCAATGGGCCAGTGGGGTCGCTGGCTGTGCGTTATCTCGCAGATGGGCTCGTGCCTGCTGATCCCGTGCGTGTTCCTCGTGCTCGGCGGCTCGCTGCTCGATGGCCTCTTCCCAGATGCCTTCAGCCAGAAAACGTGGAGCATCCTTATGGCGTTGATGGTGCTGCCGGTGTGCTTGGTCCCCACTCTAAAGGAGGGGGCAGGAGCAGCTTTTGCCGGCTGCTTGGGCACCGTTTTGGCAGATATCATCGGTGTCGCGGTCGTGATGCACGGCATGCGAGGCCACCCGAGCGTGCCGTTCCCCGAGCTCAAGTTCTCGCAGGTGGCTGGCGTCTTCGGCAACTTGTCACTGGCCTATGGTGCAGGAATTGTCATCCCCGACTTGCAGCGCCAGCACAGCGACCCGACCCGCATGCCTCGTGTTGTGGGCGTGACTGTAGGTCTGATCTCGTGCCTGTTCCTGACGCTGGCGAGCACGGCGTACTCGGCTGTGGGGTGTCAGATCACGGGCAACCTGCTTTTCACCATTTACCCGGATTCCGAGACTGGGCTCACCACGCTAGGCTTTGCGCCGAAATGGGGCGTCGTCGTGCTGGCCTATATCTTCATGCAGCTGCACATTACCGTCGCGTTCTCGGTGATCTTGAATCCGGCATTTTACATTGCCGAACGATTAGCGCTTGGCATGCACAAGAAACAACACAACGACCTCGAAAACCCAGTAAGCTACATTGAAGCTGCTACCCCCGATGTGACGCAAGGCGAGCCACGTCGCAGTTCCAAGATGTCGTATGTGTCGGTGGCCGACGCCGAAAACGAACACAAAGACGACGTTGAAGCGGAGATAGCCGAGTACCGTGGCGGACTCAACACAATCAAGTACGTCGTGCTGCGCATTATCATAATCGTTATTCTCGTGGTGCTGGCGATCATTTTCAAGGACCACTTCTCGGACTTCGCTGACTTCGTTGGCGCGTCATGCATCACGGTTAACTGCATTCTCCTGCCGATTATTTTCTACCTCATCAAGGCATGGCAACGCATCCCCATGTACGAGAAGATCCCAGCCATCATTGTGACTGTCGTGTGCTTCCTCCTTGGCTGCTACGTGACGTACACTACCGGCAAGAGTTTGTTCGCGCCCACGGACAACGACGCTGAGTTCCCCTTCTGCTCGTCCAAGTACGAAAACGAGGTGTACTACAACTACACTGCTGAGCACGAGTCATAGGCTCGAGATCAGAATTTACAAACCACGCGGTTGGAGTGTTTGCTTCGTCTTCGTGTTCTTTTCGTAGTTCATGACGCTCTGACCAATAATTCACGTTGACATATTACTTGTGATGCTGCACACAACTTCAATTTTACTTTCGTTAACGGCATGAAGATGAATACGACTTGCCTGCTACGTCGAGGAATAATAACTAGACTACACTCTCCAATCTGCATGCCGTGTAGCCCACTTCTTCCTATCGAAATGGCTTACACGTCGGCTGGGATGGCCGCCTTGGGGTTCACGGCTCGTAGCTGGCTGTCAAACTCGTCGCGAGCGAGGCTCTCGCGGCACCTAGCGCACACAAGTAGTGGCGCTACGTGTCGGTTGTAGATAGCGACGTGCTGCTTTGAACAACATGCGTCGCACACGTTATAGGAACAAAGCTCGCATCGGCTGCAGCCCCGCGTCATGAAAATGTGATACAGCGATCGAGTGCACACAATGCAGCGTGAGTTTCGCGGGCCTTCTGGGTTTCTAGCGCCCGCGCTGGTTGCAAATCCACGAGGTGGCTGGACGGTTGTGTCCACGATCTTGCAGAGCTTGCACATGCCCTTCGCGAGCTTCCACAGGCGCGCGTTCATCACCTTGGGCGAGCACGATCCATCACTCTCGGAGTGGTGGAAGCGAGCCCGAAACACCACGTGCACACCGGAGCTTACAGGCTCAGCAGAGAACCAAGCGCTGAAAGGGTGAAGCTGATGCAGTGCCCGGCGCAGAGGAGCTCGCACCTTGCCCGCTATCACTTCTCGGCTAGCGAGCGAGCAGGTTGAAATGCCAAACCCACCGGTGGAGGTGGGCGAAAAGAGTTCGGCGTAGCACATCTGCTCGTTCTTTTTGTCGAACATGGAGGCGTGCACGAACGCGCAGGTCTTGACGAGAAGCTGGTTGCTGTTATCGTCGGTTAGGCGGCCTGGTCCCTCTCTTGCCTGGCCATTATCAGCGCTGCCATTGCGCGACCTGCGACGGAAGATGGCTTTATGAACCAGCGAGCCGTAGATGAAGTCCGAGCCATACAGCGTATGCATGAGCGCGTTGTAGTTGCTCTCGTTAGGCGAACGCAATGGAGATGCTAGCTGGCCGATAGAGCACGGTACGTTCCCCACCGCCAAGACTTCACTGTCCTGCAGCGACGACAGCCCCTGCGAGCCGATTGGGGCACCTGTGACACTGAGCATCGGCGACTGCCTCGTGTACACCTCGAAGCTCTTCTTACGCCTTCGCCATTTCCAGCCCTGTGCTGTCAACTTCTCAGGGGTATGGTCGTCGAGGTTGCGGGGCAGGTCCTGCCAATGCTGCACCCTTCGGGTACGACGAAAGAGCTCTCGGTCATCCACACGAACGGCTCGCCGTAGCGTCGACCGGATGGATGCCGAATGGGCTGACGGTGGTGTCACTGCCGTGTAGCTGGGGCGCTGCCGCAGACTGCCGCGCTGCTTGCGGCGTACCACTGGCGAGGCGCGTGCAACCAGGTTCCGAGCATGGAGCTGTGCTCGCATGCCCCCCACCCGACACCTCGCTGGAGTGTCCGTCCTGCCTGCCGAGAGGCAAATTGGAGACTGTCGGGGAGCGTGCAAGTCCGACGCATCCCCAATCCCGAGCTCTGCGTGGCGGCAGGAAGCTTAGGCACAGCTTCGTGCTGGACGCAGCTCAAGTGCAGCAAAGGCTCTCGCCCTATACTTGGAGACGGGGATGGTCGCTGCAGACATCTCCTCGCCACCTGCACTTGAGCATCGCCACGAAAGAATCGCCTGCTGTAGGCGAGCGCTGGAAACACCGGAAGCAGAGTCCAGTCCACCAGATTCATGCGCTCCCAAGGATCTTCATATATCTTCTACGAATTGCGGCATCATGTTCAGTTTCGCCTCGTACCAGGGCCAATCTACGCCTGGACTTCCAGACTGGATCAGCGACCTACACAGCTGGACTCACTTGGGTGCGTTAGAAGGTTACCGCGCGGTCTAAGATGAACAGGAGCGTAAAAGCTTGTCAGCATATCGCCGAGACTTCGTGCTCGGCGTGGTACTATAGCAAACCGCCAGTCGCAACCGTCGCTTTATGATGCCACTATTATTATTAGGGTAGATATTCTGTCGATCCATATGAGACCATAGATATCATATAATATAAACGTTCGCAATACGACACAAACGAGCTGCTTCATGATAATACGGTACTTCTCTGTCCCACTTCAAAATGACGGTTCCCGTATTTCCGACGTAGCTGCTCACTGGTAGCTCCAAATCCAGAACCAAAGGCATCATTGAAAAGCCCATCACACAGACAACACACCAGTATTTTTATCTGCGTTGGAAGTGTTGTTTTGAAGGAGAGGCTGGCTCGCAAAATGGCTATGTTCATACAGCATTTAGTTTTTTGTCGCAGCAGCATCAATTTTTAGCGATAATTAATCGGACTTTTAAGACTCGTGTTAATCATTGAATTAACACTAAAGTACCAGTTTGCTGTACCCGTTCATGACGGCCTCCTCAGAGACCTTAACGGACAGAGGTATGCGTCTGTTAGCAGCAACGTGCTTGCCGACACGTAGTTCACGCGTGACACAGCACGTCGGATCACTCCATCTGCAAGATGACGCTGCAGTGTCGACCGAGGGATGCCGGTGGCTTCAGAAAGGGATCTCTGAGTCTGGCGCTGGCAAAGAGGAACGGCCTGTACACGCTCCGCTACTTCCTCTGGTGAAAGGTGCCGTCCTCGTCTTGGATACGAGCGCTGAGGAGCTGCTAGTGCATTG
>BSXT01001330.1:0-27735 GCA_030267785.1 Phytophthora fragariaefolia
TAGGACAGAGATTCTGCCAACCACTCGTTGGCAGATCCTCTCTTTATAGATATCAGTTTTAGGAGGCAAGGCCAAAGTTAACATTCAAATTCAGTTCTCATTTCTACCAAAAAGGGTTATTAATACGTTTTTATTTAGGTTAACTATACTTACAAGACTAAGTATACTTAATCTAATATAAATACACCTACGCTCCCTCCTACACGTCTCGCACACGTGTAAGCTAAAGTAGTGAGCTAAGTAAGCCCACTACAGCAACGCATAGGCTCTGGATCATCTTCGAAATCTTCGCCATCGCTTTCGCTAGAGTCGAAGCTTTCGTAGTCACTCGTATCTTCTCCATCAGGAATAAAATTAACGTCCTGCTTGATGCGAAGTCGTGAGCGCAAGGTTCGGCCACTTGGTGCGAGTGCCTCTTCTCGGTTCTGTGGTTGCTCAACATCACTGTCGAGCCCAGAAGCCTTTGACAGCAGCTGCAAGCTCGAAGCGGCGTCTTACTGAGACGCATCAACCTCTAGGTCATCCGTAGTCAGACCGAATACTCTTGGAACAGCGGCTTGCGGAAGCCCCACCTCAGAGTCACCAGGCGAATCGAACAGCACGTTCAGTGTGGTTTGCGAGAGCTGTAGACTCGTGTTAATCTGCCACATACCTCCAATCGCATCTGCACCTTGACTGGCACTGACCGTGTCTATCGGTATCTGGGGAGCTCCGCGCGCAGTTGGGGTCTGGGGCGCCACACTCGGGGTTTGGGCAGCCGAACTGGACGTCTGGGGCTCTGGGGATGCCACTAGAGCCACGGAGCTAACGGCTGGCGACTGGGGCGCCGAATTTGCGGTCTAGGAGGCCGCAACAGGTGTCAAGAGCGTTACATCAGACTCGAGAGCCGTGGGCTGGCTCTGCGGGGAGGAGATAACAGTCTGGGGCTCCGGGCGCGTCGTCTGGGGTGCCAAGCTTGCGTTCAAATCGTTATTATCATCTTCAATGAGGCCAGATTGAAACGCGTGCACCACACTGCCTGCTCACCGACAAACACCTCTGCACCATCAGGACTTACGTATCTCCCCTCACTTTCGAGGCCCCTTGGTCGCTTGGATGTCCATCCCGCCACCCGGAGTTGTCGCCACAAGTGCCGAAAGTCTGTATCACGGGCCACGGCAAAAACGGCTGCTTGTTTCCCTCGGGGGCTTGACCGAATGCGCGCCATGGCGCAAACTCTGGAATGAGTGGTCTATTGCGTCCTCCCTCTAGCGCTTAACCCCACCCCTACTTTCATGTTTTCTTTCTATGTCGGGTACCATGGTTTTTTCATATATATCTCGCATCTAATCTTTTGAGGCAGTCCTAAATTGAGACAAAATATATCAAACACCCGGCATCGTTCATGTGGCACACGAAAAATCAGTGTGCCACACAGATGGGTGCGGCAAGGTCATTACGCCTGGCGATCTTGTCGCACCCAATGGTGGGATAGAAAAGCGCCTGTCAGAGGACGAGGACCATCCATCCCACCGGCTTGTTCGCTCGGCTAGCGGCTCGCACCGATGAATCATTTTTGATTCAGCGGCGCTGCCCACCGACGGACACCAGCGCGGCGTGCATGGCCCCGCGTGGCTGCAAGGCGGTGCTGCCCACCGACGGACAACGGCGCACCGCTAACTCCTTTTGCCGCTACTATGGTTGTGCGGAGCAAGTTGAAGGGTGATCCCCTGTACTGCTCCAGCTGATTGCCGTAGTAGTGGAGCATAGGAAACCGAAACGGTGAATATGAGTGCGCTATATTAGTAAGAGATTATATTGATTGGAATTAATATATGTAAATGAATACTATCGCTTTTTGCTTCGTTCAGTTGATTTTAGTCTTCTTTACCCTCGGCCTCAATAAACGTGCGATCGACTTGGCGGTGACGGCGTCGTCTGTACCGGTTGACCTCTCCTGATGGCAGGTTTTCAGCTGGTTCATACGCGGGCTCCCAAGAGGTTTAGAAAAAGAGTGCGTCCATTAACGCGTGTATGGCTTTGGATAGACCTCATCTGGTAGGTCGGTCGGCCATGCAGGTCAACTTCAGATGGGAGGACCCACTCGATCTCACCTGCATCATCGCCCTGCAAAGCAGCGTCGTCCAAGCGGCCCTTGCTGATGCGCGCATGCGGTACCGCATCGAGCAGCCGCTTGATTGCGCGACCTGTATCAGTAGTATTCGAGGTTGAAGCGAGCCCCCAGGTCCTCAAATACCGGGCGGCCGCCTCATCGAGTCGGCCCCACCCTCGTTCTTTTAGGTGCTGTTGACACCACTTAAAGAAATCCTTGAATGAGATGGGGGCCGTTTGGTCTGTGTTGGTAGGGTCCATGGAGGTCGAGAGGGATTTTGCAAATGAGGTTGATGCCAATCGCTTCGAGCATCGTTGGTTACAATAGCGTTCAATTTTGTAAATATTTTGTGAAACCACCGCTGTAGTTATTATTATCAATCCAGTGTCACCTTCCTAGTCTAAACTGAGAGTGTCGCCGTTGTGACGAGGGCGTCCAGCATGAACACGGCCAGATTATTTGTTGCTATTTCTCCGCTTTTGCGGAAGCGACCGATTAACTAGGGCTCGCTTACCATCAAGTCCTGTGTAATACTTGACCTGCAACCCAAATATAATGTGAATACATATAGCGAACTTGAAATGGTACTTGCAACCACAGGTGCCCTTGTTCAGGTCAACGTTCCAGCCACCATCCGGTTGGCCTTCAATTTCCATACGAGCATAGTTGGCCCCCATATGTGCTGAAATAGGAGCTTCCTCGCGACTCCGTCCTAGCTCAGGCAGAAACACACGAGTGCATCCAAGTGACAACACGCGAATCTCGTTCGGGTTGGGGATACGAACAAAAACTCAAAACTTGATCGACTTGGTGTCTATTCGACAAGTAGATTGCGCTGACGGAAATCCTTAACGCGGGCATTTAACTGCAGAGTGGCTTCAGGTACGACCTTGAACGGCTTGGGAGTCACGGACTGATGGCCGCAACAATCCGCGAGTAGGTCAATAAGAGTGCCGATCTTGTGATTCGTACGGAGCGTGCAATCTCGTTTGATCAATTGATTAAACTGCTCCACAGGGTTGTTGGTTGTTGCATAAGCGCTGGGAGTATGAAAACGCTGCCAGCGGTGGAACTCAATCGTAATCCACATTTTCAATAACTTCCAAAACCCGCCAGCTGCTGGTCGTTCGACCACTTGACCAAGGCCTTTTCCACGATGTCGCCATACGTATATTCACTTGAAGCAAAATGCATCTCGTATATATCCGCCGTAGCTTGTTCACGTAACAAGCCTGTCACCGCCTTCAGTATTTCATACACCTTGGTCATCACGTGATAGAAGCACATGAGGTACGCCAGGTTGGAATCCATAGCGAACCCTCGTTTGATGGTATTTAACTGCCCAGCTTCAGCATCGGCCATTACGTACTGGAGCTGTAGTTGTTTATTGGTAACCGCAGTAAACATCCGACGTAGTGAGGACAACGCCTTCACGTAAAGTTCTTCTAGACGCTGCGATGTAATAACGATAGCCACTAGGTGGAATGATCGAGCCCGATCTGATATTCCACAGACGATTACTGGATATGCCACTTGGTTCAGCTTGAATGTTCCATCCATGTGGAATACAAATGAGCTTGGATCGCGGGCGGCGTTTCGTAACAAACACTTGGTTGAGAAACCAACCAGGAAAGGGTCTTCGTCAGAGCCGTTCCCCACATTTGGTTTACTATTGCCGTTACGTTCTCATCCAAATGAGAACGGCTGTGTATCGGTAACAGCAGGACTGAACGCCAACTGGTAAATGCGATCCACTATGTTGTCGTAATTATCCGTGCGGCGAAGTTGTTTCTTGTTGAAGTTGCTGACAAATCCTTGTACCTGGCGTAGGGTAGGCATCTCCTCCGCGGTTAAACCAAATTGTCGATCCATGCCCATGCAAATACGAGCTGGTTTCAACCCCTGCTTCGCCATTTCACGTCCATGTCTTGAAGACGTGGGGTAAGCTGGGGCTTATGAGGGTCGCACGAAAGGGTCTCGTGAGCACCCTGCTCCAGGATCGCCACCCGGTTGAGTTCTTGACACGTAACTACCTTTCCACGCCACGGACACGGATCATATGGCGTGGCAGCATTGCATGTTTCCGAAGCACACTCCAGCAGCTGATAGCGCATCTTATGGGGTCGTGTTAGCGCGCAAAAGCCGCACAGAACAAGGTGGATTTTGACGACATTGAAACTCTTCATATCTTCGATGAGCAGTTGCGAGTCGTCACGAGCCATGCCACTGCATATAGTTGTCCACTTGCACGTAGAAGGCATTTTGTCAAGAAACGGAGCGGGCGGGGAGGGACGGAGGTGTGGAGAACACTGATTTCTTCGTAATGAATGGATCTCCATAACAGCAACGACAGATGTGAGTGCGTTTGTGGTCAAATTAAGTTATATGATTGGTTAATAAGTCAACATTTAAATGCAAACTATTTGCTAATACAGTATTGGTTGGTGTGCTGCCGCCTGGATTTGGTGTGGTACTGCGTATTTTAGTGTGGCACAGGTATGTTTCGTGTGGTGCTATGTGGTCTTGTTGTGCTGTGCTCTCGTTTTATGTGTTTTGTCGTAATCTGTGTGTTTTCTTGGTGTTTTGTATGTTCTGTCCCAAATTGACTTGTATTCACTATTGGGAAATCAGTTCCGAGCCATTCCCTATTGCTGGATATCGTATGTCGTAAGTTACGACATAACGGATTCACAATATCATAAGTTACGACAGCGGTAACCGGAGGGTTAAATGAACTCGTCCGATATATTTGAACAGGAATGTCCCAGTCTGCACAATTCAGAAGCGAATCGAACCTCTCCAAATTCGATATTCATCGGAATCGTCTAAGAAACCGCGCTTTGCAACTTGTAAAATGCATTTTCATCCTTCCCGCTACACTTCAAAAGAGATGCATTGAACTGAAGTCTTGCCGCTGGGTAATATATCCGATGATCCAATTAGCATCGACACCGCAAGTCAGGCCAATTATGACCATACACAAGCACAAGCACTGTTGACTGTGTTACAATTGCTAACGTTGGGTGTTTTTCACGTCAGCAGATCGAAGCAATGTCCTAACTGACAGATTTGAGACAAAAGTGCAATGAGGGTCTGAATTTCTGTGAGTGGCTTAAACTGGATGTCGCAAGTGCAGTACAGGCGTCAACGCAAGCTGCAGTCTATGACGCAGCAGATGAAATTTCAAGGGAGTATTCAAAGGCTCCAATAGCTGGTATAACCTACTTCTGCCAGTACGACACGCTGTACAGACTCAAGCCACCACAACAGGCTGATGGAGCATTTATATTGTTTTGCGTCATCGCCTCGCCTGTGCGCATACCTCAGTTGCAAATGCGGGAATTGCAACAGCACATCCAGTCACTAAACGTGCAAAGGTTAACAGTGTTGACGACCACATAAAGCGAAACGCTACTAAACATGTCCGTAGCAACAAAACACTTCTCATTCCTGTAAACTTTGGAAATTCACACTGGTGTGGAATCACAAGTAGTAGATTGCAAGAATATGAAAGTGTTGGTTTACGATTCAATGAATACTAACGGGTAGTAGATTGCCCTGCGTCAACTGGCAAATGATTCCCTGAAACATCTAAAGCTGGAAATTCGGATTGATGAAAGCGACACTCCTGTGCAATTTGACAGCTTCAGCTGTGTTTCTTTTCGTTTGCCGAAAGTTTTAGCGGTTCGTTCGCATGCCCTGCGATCTCTCAGGTAACCATCGGTAATGCTATGCTAGCTCATCGTTTTAGGCTGCTATACTACTGTACATATTGTACGGGCACAGATGGCAGATGGACGGTAGCACGGAGTACACATTGAGACTCTAATGAGATAAACAGATACAGCATATCTACTGTAGACGCTCGATAATAAAATTGTTTGATTTAATCCTAGCTTCCGGTATATATAAGCTTCCTATATGACGCGAGTCATTGGTTTGCGGAGTACAGATTGAAACTCTAACGTACAAACAGATACAGCATATATCGACGCTCGATAATAAAATTGTGTGATTAAATCCGAGCCTCCGGGACGTATAAGATTCCCGCGAGTTGCTGGGGTGTGTCGAAGATAAAATAAATTACGGGACTGGACGATAACTGGACTTAGGAACTGGGGACTTGGGAACTGGACTGCAGCATTGGCCAATTCTAATCGTAGCATGTATTTTGGCTTGAAATAACTTGGAAGGGATTTAAAGTCGTCGCCATTAAGTCTAACTCTATCAGTGTGATGAGTTTCATAGCAAACCAACTAATGAAAGCTCGTCGGCATCTCTGGGCTGCGTGGACGGCAGTACAGGTTGAGTTTCAAGGTCGATATTCTGTGGCGCGTCTACAGCAGCTTCATGCCTACTCAAAAACTCTGGGTATTGGAAGACTTACTGCTATATTGCTGCTAACGCCGCTGCCAAGCCTTGCGATCAGCCTGTTGAAGGAGCTACCACCTCTGAATCCCCCAGATGCTGGTGTGTTAAACAACAAGATATTTTTTGTTCGCGCGTGGCTAATTATTGCCTTCATAAATGCAAACGTCTTGCTGCCAATGGGGCAAGCATCACCGCGCTTAAAGCTTACACTCTTCCGAACTTTGCTCTTTGGCATGTCCGCGTCATTTATTTCGATATCCTTTGTTATTGTAATATGCATAGTGACTGTTTTCCCGCTGCCGTTTGGACTACTTGTGGCAGCATTTCCCGATGCCGTCATGATTCAGCTGGGTTTTGTTTACGTTTTCAGACCGATGTGGCAAATTGATTCGTCTCTATGGATCGAAGTCAAGCGACAATTGTCAGTCTTCTACTGCCAGTTAGCGCTCACATTCGTTTACCCTATCTACATTTATGGATTTGTGTCACTTACTGGGATTCATCAAGTAATGTTTGTCATCATCTTGCCAATCATCCAAATAATTGCTAGGAACTGGGTCAGTCGTCAACTGACAGACAACGATCTCAAACCTGAAAGTGTTATCTTCATTGTAGAGGTTTTCAACGCGCTCTATGTGTCCAATGCTCTTCACAACTCATCCTCTTGGAAGACGACCGCTATGATCATGGTAATTGATTTTGCACACTTTTGGCTGTCGATGCTTGATGTTGTAGAGGTTCTCAATGAAGTGAAGGCTCTCATGGCTAAAATTCCTCGCGATCATCCCGTCGCTAAGGAGAATTTCGTTCACATAGCACTGCTACTTATGGAAACTGAATGCATGCTCCAAGCTTCGAGAAAGTCAAGTTCTGAAGCCACAACAAAGATATGGAACACACGATTGGAGGCATGGGTCAGCTCACAGGGATCCCTAAGCAAAGGGTCCATTTCATGGCGAACTGCAACTCCGTTTGCAAAGACAGAAAAGGGTAATTCTTCTAGGCCGCCACGTACTACAGCGCAAATTTTTCCTGCCTGCTCGACACAATGCCATCAGTGGCAAAGCGAAATCCCTAGGGTCACGAAAAGCATCAAGACGAGACCATCCACTTCTCTCGGACTCGAAACCATATTTTCACGGAAACAGCGTGCCTTGTTCATTCGTAAGAGTGCTCGAATTCTTTTCATTACCGAGTACATCGTGTTAATCGAGTACGCGGAAGTCGCGCTGCCTATCATCTACTGTACGTAAAACACCAGCTGTCACCAATGGAAACACTGATAACCATGATACTTCTCTCTTAACTAGGTCTGCACGAGGTAATATTCTTCAACATGCATAACCGAGTCTACTACCCCGCGCTCGCTCAGATGTCCAGGGCAGACCTGCTTTCTTCCGTTGTGAACATATTGACATACAGCTCCCTTGAGTTGCTATCACTTGTCGTGGCTCTCATCGTGCTGAAGAGCATGCTGGGCTTTTCGACTCTGCGCCAACTCGCGTTCGTACTGGAGACGCAAGCGTCGATGGTGCAGTCCAAGCTCACCACTCTGTTCCTGTACGTGATGCAGGTGCCGCTCATGCACAACGGTGAGTACAACACAACGTCAATGATGGCTCCGTTTCCAACACGTTTTAACCATATTGCATACCAACTAGGGGCCGACTTCAGCTTCAAATTTGCCTGGGTGCATAGAGATTCGTAAGTGCAAAACGATTTGGCGTGCGTAGAGAAACGAGATGAAGTACATGTAAGTGTTCGCACATGTATGAACGAGAGCAGAAAGCCGCGCCTATCCTAAACAGCAAAACTGCTATAATAGCTGTCGCTAAACTATATCGCCACGTTATCTGGTTCCCAGCCCTCTTCTATTGGTTGGCTGTCTTGGTGAGGCGCTTGGCCTCGAGCTTGGCCACCACCTCGGCCTCTAGACGCCGAATGTCCTCCATGGTGAGGCCGTACCACTCGTCCGTCTGGCACTGCGCCTGGCGCAGCGTTTCGTGGAAGAGCTGCCTCTGCTGGTCGCGGATGATCTTCTCCGCCTTGCCCTGCACGCCCCAGTAGTCGAAGTTGATACGCACGACCTTGTAGCAGGTCATGATCGGGTCCACGGTTTTCACCCACCCGCGGGCGAGCGGTCCGCGCGACGTCTTGACCGACTTGTACTGTGACCAACGCGATCCCCCCCACCCAGCGACACGAGCATCGCAACGGTCAGCCGTGAGCCGTCAGTGCATCCAGCAACAGCAACAACAAGCAGCAACGCACCGTGGCCGGGTCGCAGTCCTTGTTGAGCGCTTGCTTGGGCAACTTCTCGGCAATGTCGAGCCTGCCCCAATGAGCGCAACAAGTGAGCCCTCCGTCGTCTCCCTATGTGCGAGCAGCACTGCGCGCAACGTACAGCTCGACCTTGCGCTGGCTGAGCTCGTTGTTGCTCATGCCCAGCGCGTTGTCCGAGTCGCCGCGGTCGGCCTTGTGCAGCGACTCGATGCAGATGTAGAACTTGCTCTTGGCCAGGTACCCGCTCACGATGACGGTCACGCAGTGCGGGTACGAGTTCCACGCCTCCTCCACGAGCACCATGCTGTCCTCCGGGCAGCTGCAGCACAGCACGCGGTCAGTAGCGACCTCCCAGCGCGCCCCCGAGGCCCCCCACTGCACCGTACAAGGCGGACACGAAGCCCGGGATCTTGGACTTGCAGTAGTAGTGTTTGCGCGTGTACTGGCCCTTGTTGCGCGGCACCACCCAGCCCGAGACGGTGGACACGCCCATGTGGCCGTCCGAGTTGTCGTACGGCTCGTTGACGAGGATCTCGACGCCCTCGCCGTCCCCCGTGAGCTGCTCGCTGGCGTTCACCACCATGTACAGCTGCGCCAGCTGGAACTCGTCCACCGTCATGTGCAGCGGCACGCGGAACTCGTGGATCAGCACCATGGGCGGGCGTGTATACGTACTATACACTTCCGGGAATGAGGGGAGAGAGAGAGAGCGAAAGAAGTGACGTCGGCGGCACCGCCCTCGCACGTGGGGTCCACCTGGCATACCGCATAGGCCCTACACACCGGCATGCACCACAAAGAAAGAGAGCCCGTTTTGGGGTGTGCCACACCACGTGCGGACGCTTCAAGGCGCTGCTGCCACGTCGGACGAGTCAGTCAGTAGGCGATTAGGCGGAAGAGCAGGAAGCACCCGGAGCGAGGGCGCGGCCATGGGCAACAGCGACAGCAAGAGCAAGTTCCGCGAGAGCGTGTACAAGCTCAACAATGAGGTGATCAGCAGCAAGAACCTCGAGTTCTGGGACAAGCTCTGGCGCATCCCCACGGTGGCCGAGGAGATCTTCACGCTCATCCAGCCCGACGACGTGCGCATGCTGCGCCACCAGCAGCCCGAGAACCTGGCGACGATGCTGCGCCAGGCCGTGCAGCAGATCGTGCAGATCGTGGACACGCCCGTGCCCAAGTACTACCAGCAGGCGCTCAACTGCGTGCGCGTGCTCACGCGCCTCGTGCCCTTCATCCTCGAGGAGGGCGGCGACGAGTTCGTCGAGCAGCTTTTCTGGAGCGTCGAGGGCGCGGACGACCAGCAGCAGCAGCAGCAGGACGACGACGACGAGCAGCCGCACGCCGCGGAGCCGCTCGCCAAGCAGATGCTGCACGCCATCATGGGGCTGCTCTTCCTGCCCGAGTTCACCGTCTCCATCCACGCCTACAAGGGCTTCGGAGAGGAGCGCCGCAGCGCCTCGCGCAGCGGACAGAGCGCCACCAGCGGCTCGCTCGTGTTCCCGTCGCTGCTGTGGCACTCTGGGGTTGGCTACCCCGACGCGAGCGTCGTCAACTCGTCCAACTACGACAGGAACCGCAAGGAGGTGCTCGGGCTGCTGCTCACGTGCTTTTCCAGCATCTTGTACCAGACGGCAGAGACCTGCAGCCAGTGGAAGGACCGCTTCCTGGAGGTGGCCACCGCGCCCGACTGCCCCTTTGCGCCCACGCTGTTCTACTCGCTGCTTAACATTGTCGTGTCGTACGACCCCGTCGGGTGGGGCGTACCCTACGCGGGATCCATCGTGTCGGACGACCGCGAGCTGCTCGTGGACTTGTCCTTGCAGGTGCTGCTGGTGCTGCTCGACTTCGGACAGACGACGGAGACCAACACGGTGACGACGTCCAAGCCGCAGCCGGGCAGCTCTACGCCTGCGGCTAAGCGCCGGTCGTCTTCGGTGATTGCACGTGTCTCGAACCCGATTTTTGACGGCGTTTCAAACGTATACCGCAACTTGCTCTCGTCGCTGCAGAGACCGGAGGACTTTCAGCTGATTTTCACGGGTCTTTCGCGTCTGCTGAACAACTACCACCAATCGATGAGCACGCTACTGCCGAACTCCATCAAGCAGATCAAATGCCACCAGGAACTGCTTGTGTTGCTGTGGAAGATGCTCGACGAGAATACCGAGTTCTTGCACTATGTGCTGAAGAAGGCAGATGTGAACCAACTCGTGGTTCCGCTGCTCTTCCTGATGTACGAAGGCCGACAGGAACCAGCCAAGGTGGGCATGATCCACATCTGTACGTTCATTCTGCTGCTGCTGAGTGGTGAACGTGACTTCGGTGTCAACTTGAACAAGCCCTTCAACAACCACCTCCCATTGGATCTGCCACCATTCTCGGGGAACCACGCCGACTTGCTGATTGTTTGCCTGCACAAGATCATCGTGAGCGGATACGAAAAGCTGAACTCGGTGTACAACTGCTTCCTCACGATCATTTGCAATATTTCGCCTTACTGCAAGAAGCTGAATATGGTGTCCAGTGTTCGTCTGCTTCGCCTGTTCAAACTCTTCGCGCAGCCACGGTACCTGTTTGACAACGAAGCCAACCACCACCTAGTCTTTTTCCTGCTTGAGACATTCGACAACATCATTCAGTACCAGTACGAGGGCAATCAGCAGGTCGTGTACGCCATGATCCAGAACAAAAACGTTTTCTACCAGCTGAACGATTTACAACTCCCACCAATTCGAGCGGCCTCGTCCGAAGGAAAGAAGCCAGCTAAGAAGGAGGGCGAAGGTGCGGAGGAAGGCAAACAGCAAGAGCCTACTACTGATGGCGAATTTGTCCCCACGGTCGAGTGGCTTTCCGCCTGGAAGAAGAAGCTCCCGCTGACCACGAGCCTTCGTCTGCTCCAGCATCTCATTCCGCAGTTGGAGGACGCGTGCCAGAAGGCGGGAGGTAGCCTGGATGAAGACGCAATGCTCTACTTCCTTCGCACGACTACGATGGTGGGTCTCCTGCCTGTGCCACATCCGATCGTGATCAGAAAGTACCAGATCAACCAGTTCACGCACCTGTGGTTCACTACTTTCACGTGGGGCGTCATCTTCTTGCGTAACCAGGTGCTACCTCTCTTCGACGGTGGCGCCATTACTCTGTTCACCATCAGCGTTCTATAAGAAGAAAGATACTTTAGCCGCAATCCGCGATTGAAGTGGGCAGGCAGGCCAGGAAAGCATTGCGTTAATCAAACAGCGAGTTAGATATTTCAAGTGTGTGTATGCTTTCTTGCAGCTTAGGGACAGGTATTGTTACAACTCGGGGGCTGCCCTAGCTGTCTGTAGTCTGCAGGATCGTACCCGCGTTGTTCGTTTGATGAAATGCTGGGCACCAGCAATCACACATTTCTCTGTCACGGCGTTGTCACTGACAGGAAGTGAAGAAGGAACTTTTCCATCTTCTCTGCTCGTTGAGCTGCATTTGCCTGTGCGAGTTCAAATTCGTGGGCATTCCGACGTATGCGTTCTTCAGGAACTACCATACTCGATTGATTGGAGCTAATGCTTGACACTGTGGAGGCAGTAGAAGCTGGCGAAATGTGCTCGTCGAGCGCCAGTACTCGTCCAACACTTGTTTGAGCGAGGTCTTTGCCAAAGTTCATTCTGGAAGGGGACACGAGACATCGACCAAACACAAACGCTAGCTTCTCTGGCGTAAGCTTGTTGGAGGGGGTATGCTTGAGCACTTCCCGCAAGAAGGACACCAAGTAGACGACGACGTTGTACCGCACAGGTGGCAACCCATCTAGCAGTGCTCGACATCCTTGTGCCATGTTCCCATTAGTACTTGCAACAGCAGCCGTCAGCGCATCGTCCGGTACTACACTTTGACGAAGTGCTTGAAGCCAACGCACAAGTAACTCCGCCATGGAATAGGCGCTGTGAGGGGGGAGAGGCGTTCCTGTGTCCAAGGCTTCTCTCAATTGTACGATCTCCTCCTTACTGCCTGTCTCAACGAACAGGTTTTTTTCTTGCATAAAGTTTGCGTAGATATCGTCTACCATGCGCCACAGTTCCTTGGGAACCTTTTGTGAGTCACTTGACGAAGTAGTAGGTGGCGGCGCATTTGATGTTTGCGGTGAAATAAGCGAATTTGCGTCCACGCCTGTTGCCCCGCCGACCCAAACACTGAACACTGATGCAGCAGGAGTCCGTGCCACCGTGAACTTAGCTTGTCGGATTGGCTCCGAGCATGACACCAATTGCTCAAGGGAACTTCCAAAACAAGAATTAGCGTACTGACCGGAGACAACCAAGAAATAATCGCGCCCGTTCTCGACGCGCAAAATCATCGTGTCATCCAGCGTCTCCTCACCACTAGTGAGGCCGTGGGCGACACCTTCATCGACATGTCCTGTGATACGAATCTCCATCCTTTCCCGTGGTGGTATCATGCCAAACATGGGAGTGACATTGAGCCATGGCTTGCATATGGTAACATCCTCAAGCTTCGGGATGAATCGGAAGTGCGCTACGACCAGGCCGATGTTCTCGATGATAACTTTCTTGGTCTGTTCCCCACCGAACTTAAGCTGCGAAAATGAAATGACACCACTGCTCGCGGTTGTACTGTCTTCCTGAAGCAGCCGTACTTTCGGCATGTTCTCGTTCTCCCATTTGTCTAATTGCATCATAATTTCACGAATCACTTCATTCCTCTTGGACTCCACTTGGTATTTCACCTGAATCTCGAAGAATGCGTGTACAGGCTTGTGGTCGGACAAATCCAGGGCAGGGACGGAGGTATAGCAGCGAAGTTTTACGTCGCTTCGCGTTTTTGCTCTCCACAGCACCCGATCGCACCATGCAGGAGCACGTAGTTTCTTTTCGGGCCGCTTCTCGTACTCGGACGTTCCAGCTTGGAATTTGTACGTCGGTGGGAAGGAAAGGGGGCCTTCTTGAAACCCCTTCAGCACGTTTCCACGCTGGCGTTCGATAGTAAGCTGGTCGTACCGAGCGAGGCTGTCCAGGGATCTGCCACTTTCCGCCAGCCTAAAAACCTCCTCCGTCGTGAGCGTATCCTGGATTCTGTAATTCAGATCGCCGATCCAGAAGACAAAGTCGTGGTTAAGGATCGACGGTTCGCCGCTCCAAAACCGGTCACTGTCCACATAACAACCCCGTCAGTCGATCCCACCGTACCCCCCCCCCAAAAAAAAAAAAAGTCTCTCTCAACACCAACACACCCGAGATCCTGGATCAGTGGCGCGCCGTCCTCGACACTATCCCCGAACTGGACCTTGCTCAGAATATTAAGATAGTCGGCGTTTCTGCCGGCCACGTTCTCCCTGTGCGCGGCCAAGTGCGCGCACACGAAGCATATCGTGCTGCTGTAGAACTTGAGCCGTACGGCGGCGCCGCCCTTGTTCCCCATGACGCCCATGATGCCCACGCCCGCCGTGGCGCCCTTGACCTCCTTGACGTGGTCCCAGTGGTCCGTGCGCACGAACACGAGCAGCAGAATCCCCACCAGGTGCTTCTCCAGCACCACGCGGTACTGCACCGCGGCGTCGGCGGCGTCCGGCGCGGCCGCCGGCCCCACGTGCCGGTTCAGCGCCGCGAGCACGGCCTCCTCCCACGCGGAGCTGCGCTGCACCGTGAGCGCGCTGTTGACGACGACGTTGACGGCGTTGAGGTCCACGATCTCCTGGAAGCCGAGCGCCACGACGTCCGGCGGCTCGCGTCGGCCGTCCGGGGGCTGCAGCCACTGCAGGACCTTGGCGGCCTCCGCGGGCGCCAGCGGCTTCTTGGCGTTGACGTTCCACGTGCCGGCCACCACGCGCGTGGTGCGCAGCTCCGTGTACTCGGCGTGGCGCTTGTGCAGCTGCTGCTGGATCCAGTCCTCGCGGATCTTGTCCATCACCACGGGGTTGTAGTACTTGCCGTTGGCGTCCTGCGCGGGCGCCAGCGCGTCTCGCTCGGGGTCGCCGCTGGCGCGCGCGCAGGGCAGCGGCGTCGGCAGCGCCGCGGCGGCCGTGGGGGCCGCGCGCGCGGCCATGGGGACGAGCACGGGCCGGAGGTTATAGCGCCGCTTGCTGCGCGTCCTTTGGCGGGTGTCGTTACGACGCCCCGACGGTTCTTAACTGTTCGAATGGGTCTCATTCACGGCTTCGGCGTGTGATTGGCCCATTCAACGCAGCGGTTCTGTCCATTGTTGGGTGGCGCACACTATCCTAGGGGGAGGGCGATTTCAGGGGTACGCGAAGCATTACGCTCGTTCTCAGGAAAGAAGCCGAGCGTAACCTTCGCCGGAGGAGAAAGGTGCTCGTCCCTGCAGCGCGTGCTCCATGGAGGCGAACGGCAAGTGGGTGAACGTGGACTACACGAACCGCATCATGGAGGAGTCGGCGGCGCTGGGACCCGCGGGCGCGTCGGCGGACCCGACGCCGATCCTGCCGACGTCCTCCGAGGCGCAGTACGCGGCCAGCAGCAGCAGCAGCAGCAGCATCCAAGTGGCCGTGAGCGAGCCCGTGAAGCAGGGCGAGGGCATGAACGCCTACATCTCGTACAAGCTCAGCACCAGCACCACGCGGCCACAGTTCTCCCGCGGCGCGTTCTCGGTCGTGCGCCGCTACAGCGACTTCGTGTGGCTGCACGCGCACCTGTCGGCCGTGTACCCGGGCGTGGTGGTGCCGCCGCTGCCGGAGAAGCTGCTGGTGGGGCGCTTCTCGCCCGAGTTCGTGGAGAGCCGCCGCCGCGCGCTGCAGCTGTTCCTGCAGCGCTGCTGCCTGCACCCGGAGCTGCAGCACAGCGAGCACCTCACCACGTTCCTGGAGGCGAGCGAGGACGAGCTGCTGGCCTTCCGCAGAGACCCGCGCCACGCCGCGCCCCACGCGCAGCGCGGCGTGCTGTTCCAGTGGCTGGACGACACGGTCAGCTCCATCTCGTCCACGCTCATCGCCCCCGCGACGAACCTGCCCAAGACCCCCGCGGACCTCGAGGTGGACGACATGATGGCGTACATCGAAGGGCTCGAGCCCATCATGGCGGGGCTGCACAAGCACGCGCACGGACTCACCAAGAGAGCCAGGGAGATCGCCGACGGGCTCTTCGAGTTCGGCGTGTCCTTCACGCTGCTCGGCAAGTCGGAGGAGAACCCGTCGCTGCAGGAAGGGCTGAGCCATATTGGACACACCTCCGACCAGCTATCGATCTTGGCGGCCGAGCACGCGGAGCGAGAGGCGCTGCATTTTGAAGAGCCGATCTTTGACTACATTCGGCTGGTGGGCGCGGTCAAGGCGGCGCTGCAGAAGCGTAACGAGGTCCGGTGCGCGTACGGCGCGGCTGTGGCTGACCTGGAAGCAAAGGAGGCGGCTTTGAGTAAGCTGCTCAAGCACGCCAGGGGAGGCTCTTCCGAGGAAAAGGTGCAGCTCGCGGAGAGCGAAGTGCGCGCAGCCCAACAGCACATGGAGGATGCCAAGCTCGAGGACGATATTGTCACGGAGAGAGTGCTGCGCGAGGTGGAGCGATTCAAGCGTGAAAAACTGGCGGACTTCAAGCACATCATTCTGGATTACATTCAAATGCAGATTGAGTACAGCAAGAAGGTGGAGGACGAGTGGCAGCAGGTCATCCCGAAGCTTGCGATGATTCACGTCGAGAACGGCGGGGTTTCGCCAGAGTCCATGAGTCCCATTTCAGAAGCTACAACCAATGGCGCGTTCCACAACCAGCCACCAGCGACTTCATCTCTCGGACCAATGATACAGGAGGACTACATCCCATCGAACGGAGACTTAGCGGATAGTCTTTCGGATCTAACACTCATGGCGAATGACGACATCGGCCACGACCCGTACCGGCAATCACCCTATGGCTCCCGACCGATGGAGGACTCCAATCCTGATGTGTCGCTATAGTCGATACTTAAGCATTCGGGCGCTGGTAGTCAATCCTGTGTTGGCACCGTTGATTATATTTTAATGTAAGCAAGAAAACTGAAAACTATACTGTAGTCTCTATTGTGCAGCAGTGGTGCGCTGTTGACGCCGGGCATTGCGCTGGGCAAGCGCCGTGGCAATCTGTTCGCGGGAAGGCAAAATCCAGCGGGCGTAGTTATCCTGGTAGCGTAGCTCCCCAGCAGCTTCTTTGCGGTTTTGGATAAATTCCGAGCCATGATAAAGTGCAACACCGGCAGCAACGCTGCAAACTGAGCAAACAACCAGCAAAGCAATTTGGTTACCAGCGAGGCCGATAAGCTTCATAGCCGAAAGCGGCTCAAACTTCGATGGTGGCACGGCGCATGAGGGTTCACCACTGGTCGCGTTGGAACCGACAGTAAGGTTCACCGGGTAATCTGCGTACAGGTACAGATTGCAGGGGCCGTATTCACTGACGCTGCCACCGCGAGCTATGCGCATGTAGCCGTCCTCACCCCACATAGTCCCCCAGGTATTGCGGATTATCCAGAACTTGTCGCCAGCGTCAGTCTCACCAAAGCCCACAATCACAACAGCATGGTTGATTTCATCTCCATCACTGAGGCAGTCCTTAGCATCGTAGATCCCGCCTGCGTAGTGACGAAACCCGTCCCCTGTGGCATCAATGTTGGCTGTAACCGGTCCTTGTGCCACTGCACGCAGTAGTGCTTTCTCATTCGGAGCGATCACTTCATAGTCCGACACATTCCGCTCCCAAGCCACCGCTACTTCAGCAGTATGCGTCGAAGGACACGCTGGATCAGTCTCATTCGTTGCCATCACGTACGGAATCGAACTATCACACGACAATCCATGAGGTTTCGCTAAGCTCAAGTACGTGTACGTCAGGAAGGGCATCCCGCCTGAGCACCCTTGCGACGAGCTCGTCATGTTGTCAGGAAATTTGCTTCGAATGTGATCCAGCAACGATGAGCAGCTCAAAACCTGCTCAACACTCAGCGGCGTCGCTTGAACATCGTTCTCGATGGCATATCTCGATTCAACCACAGAGACGCCTGTGAACGCCCAGCAGCTTCCGCACGTACCCTGGTTCTTGATCGGCGTCATGTACTTCCCGCCGTCCTTGGCTGTCCAATCTACCGACGTCGGCACTTCAACATCATGTTCTTCCTCCTCCTCCTCACTCGCATCCAAATCAAAGCTGATAGTAACCTGTATGCCTCTCTTGATACCTCCACTCCTTCTCGCCGGCTGGTTCTTCCTGTTTCTCCTTCTGGGCGAGTCTCTGTCTGGTCCCGACGTCAAAAACGCTCGGTACTGCTCATCCGTCAGGTCACTCAACTCGTTGTAGCCCGTGAAGTAGGACTTCTTGCCTGCTTCGTGCTCTGCATTGGTCTCGTCCACCACCCGCGCAGTGTTGGCCAGAGCCTCCGCCCTGGCCTCATCGGAGGCTCTAGTGGGGCCCAGCAGTGCGCGCCGCTGCGTGCGTGACTGTGCATGGTACATCCGCAGCTCGAACTGCTCCACGGCGTGTGCGGGGGTAGCTGCAGCGCCATTTAGGGCGCAATAGAGCAGGAAAAGCAGCAAAATGCGCATTTTTTAGGGCTGTGCAGCGAATTTGGGGCCGTTAAGAGCGTGGATTGCCGTCGCGAGTAGCTCGGCAAGACGCGAGGCAGTCCAGACACAGTACGAGCGGGGGGCTGAGCGCGATGGAGAGCCCGAGCAGCAGAGTCACCTCCTGGGGAAGAGGCGGCAAGTCCGGCGCAGCAGTGGCCGGCATGAACCCCTCAGCCGTTATGGATACTTTAGTGGATACTTTACACCGTACTTGGGTTCAGTATGGTGCGGATGATATGGTGCAGTCTTTCGAAGTCAAACCCGTAGGAGTCAATCAGCAGTTATGAATCACGTTGAGGAGGGGACATAGATGGCTACAGCTTCAAGTTGCGGGGGCTTTGTGGATCCAGGCGAACTTAAAGCTGAAATCGGCCCCTGGTTCGTTAAGTAGGTGCAGCAGGTTAGATGGACGGCATTGTGAGTTTATGGTGAACAAAGGACGCAGTACCCACCAAGATGCACCAGTGACACCTGCATCACGTATACAAAAAGAGTGCTGAGCTTGGACTGTATCGTCGACGCGTGGGTCTCCAGTACGAACGCAAGTTGTCGCAGAGCGGAAAATCCAAGGCTGCGCTTCAGTACGATAAGTGCCATGACTAGAGAGAGGAACTCGAGTGAGCTGTACACTAGTACGTTTACGACGGAAGATAGCATATCTGCAGTGGTCATGCAAGCGAGGGAAGGGAAGTAGGCGCGGTTGTGCATATTAAACAATACCAATTGGTGGAGACCTGCATGTTAAAGAAGTTAAGTCACCGAGATCGATTTCAAATAGTGTATGAAGTATGACTTACAGTAAATAATAGGCAGGACGACTTCGGCATACTCGATTAGCACGATATATTCCGAAATAAAAAGAACTCGAGCACTTCTGCTAATGAACAAAGCTCGTTCTTCCCGCGAAAAAATTGTTTCGAGTCCGAGGCTACCAGTGGGACATACATTATAATTGAGATCTTGATACGAAGTGAGCTGGATATTGGGACTGACACGGGACTTCGTGACCCGCCACTGGCGGTGTTGTGGCGGACGATCGCGAAACAATCGCGTCTTAGTTGAAGACACCAGCAATTCACCATTAATTGGGTCGTCTCTTATTTTTATTATCGACGTAGACCTCTCGGCCACTACATCCCGAGAACATACCCAAGCCTCAATGTGTGCTACCCACGACTCCTTTGACGTGGTTGCAGAGGTGTTCTTTTCTGAAACTTGCAGCTTAAATTCAATTTCCATAAGAAGCAGCGCTACGTGGACGAAATTCTCCTTTGCGATGGGGTGATCACGAGGGATTTTAGCCATAAGCGCCTTCACTTCAGTGAGAATCTCTACAACATCAAGCATCGACAGCCAAAAGTGTGCAAAATCAATGGCCATGATCATAGCTGTTGTCTTCCATGAAGACGAGTTATGAAGAGCATTGGACACATACAGCGCGTTGAAAACTTCTACAATGAAGATAACGCTTTCAGGTTTGAGATCGTTGTCTGTCAGTTGACGACTGACCCAGTTCTTAGCGATGATCTGGATGACCGGCAAGATGATGACAAACATTACTTGCTGAATCCCAGTAAGTGACACAAACCCGTAAATGTAGATCGGGTAGATGCAAGTAAGAGCCACCTAACAATAGAAGACTGACATTTGTCGCATGGCCTCATTCCATAACGATGGATCTGCTCTCCATCTTGGTCCAGCAATGTAGACGAAGCGTATACAAATCATGATTACATCGGGCGGCGCAACCACCAATAGACCGAAAGGTATCGGAAAGACAGTCAATGCACACACCAGAAAAATAAATACTACAGCTATACCTGCTGCGAGGAGAGCAAATCCAACAATTTGGACGGTAGTGAGCTTCAATCGCGGTGCGGCTTGACCCATTTGCAATAACATATTTCCGTTTATAAAGGCTACTACTAACCATGCACGGACGAAAAATGCTTCGTTATTCAATACACCAGCATCCATGGGGTTAAGGGGCAGCGCCTCCTTCAATAGGCTTATGGCAAGACTTGGTAGTGGTGTTAGCAGTAGTATAGCTACAAGTCTCCAAATACTCAGGGAATTTGAGTAGGTGTCAAGTAGTTGTAGTCGATCCAGTGAATATCGGCCTTGAAACTCGACCTGAACTGCCATCCACGCAGCCCAGAGGCGCTGACGAGCTCTTACAAGCCGCTTGATCATTAGCCTTGACGTTGGTGTAACACTGACCTTCACCAGACCCCGACGTGTTCTGCAGCACTCAAGAATCGGGCTAATCTGAAAACGGGAAGAACAAAAATATCTAGAAGCAAATAACACATCTAGCTACCCCGAAAAGGAAGGAAAACTAAATTTAGACTTCTTAATAAGGATAGAATCTCATTACATCAAGTTTCCTTGTCAATGGCTGGGACGAGGATCATGCAGCCAAAAATTTTTAGGCTGAAGTCAGCGCCTGAACGTTAAAAGAAAGGGTCAAACCGAGGTGTCAGAAGAACAACTTGCAACAACCATTTTGACAGCTGTAGATACCAACCGATGTGTCTCAATGAAATTTGCATCTCGTAGATCAGAAGGATAACTAGCTTCCCCTGTATAATCCCCGCTTGGTTCTCCAGCACGAAAGACAATTGGCGCAAGGACGAAAAGCCCAACATGCGCTTCAGCACAATGATTGATAGAATAAGCGAGGCGAACTCCAACGAGCTATAAATCAAAACGTGGAAGATGGTCGTTGAAAATGTTGACGGTGACATGCTGGCCAATGTGGGATAGTATGCGCGGTTGTGTGAGTTGTATACTATCGCACGGTATGCACCTGTTTATCCACAAAACATAATTAGCTCCCTGTTGAAATACTTTGAAAAGGCATTGTGCGATACTTAAGTATACTCACAATATACGACTGGTAACATGGTCTCAACATATTCCACCAGCAGAAGATATTCAGTAATAAACAACACACGGGCAGTTTCCCGAATGAATAGCGCCCGTTCATCTTGTGAGAATATTTATCAAGGCTAGCACTGCCTTCCATGTGGTCTATCGGCTCTGGCTTAGCGCCAAGCGAAATGCGTTTGGCATGCATCCAGCTTTGTATTTGTTTTCGATCAACTGGGAAAATGCGGGTTCCACGAGATGGCTTACGCGTTTCGCTAGCAGGTGGTACGTCATCTTCCGATAGCTCAGCTATGGTGTCAACTTTGTTTGTTTTAGAATTCACCCATTCCTCCACTTGGTTTCGCCAATTTGGATGAGAAGTGTCCGCAAAGTGGCTCATTGTTCTACTCATGTGTCGTGTTTCAATATCCAGTAAATGCATTGCTAACTGAACAAAGTTGTCTTTTCCATGAGGGTGTCCATCTGGGATCTTTACCATTAGCACTTTCACCCCTTTGAGAATTTCCACCACATCGTACATGGAAGATATGTAGTAAATCAACCGCCATGATCGTGATTGTTGACGCCTGTGTTGACGCAACTTGAAGCGCCATTGAAATGTACAAGGCATTGAACACCTCCACGTTAAAAATGACAGCCTCCGGTTTCAAGTCGTTGTGGCCTGTAAGCGCGCGGCTGACCCAGTTCTTGGCGGCCAGCTTGATAATCGGCAGAACGACGACAAATATGGTTTGGTAGGCGCCCGTAAACGATGTGAATCCGTAGATGTACATCGGGTATATGAGTGTGAGGGATATCTGGCAGTTCAGCACCGCAGTTTGCTGCTCCATCTCCTTTTGTATGACTGGGTCCGCTTTAAACTGAGCCCCCCAGATGATAGCAAAGCATACTCCATATACAACGATGGATGGAGGCGATGCAAGGAGCATACTGAACGGCACTGGGAAAGTCGTGGCCGATGCCACAGCGTAGAGAGTACCAACTGCTGCGAATGCTGCCAGGACCGCAATGGTGACCACGTGGCAAGTCTTAACAATAAGCGCAGGAACGTTCTTGCCCATTTGAAACAACAAGGAGCCAACCATGAGACCGGTCACGAAACCGAAGCGTATGAAGAAAACCCAGTTGGCTCGAACTCCGTCTTCTGGTGGGGCCAACGGAACGGCTTCGACCAGGATTGCCAGGACGAGGCAGGGAAGACCTGATAAGAGGGATACTGTGGCCACGCGTGCTAAGCTCACAGTTTCCATGTAGTTCTTGAGCTTACTCAACCTATCGATGGAATAACGGCCTTGAAGCTCGACTTGAAGAGCAGTCCAGCCTCGCCAGAGATACTGAATCATGCTGGAGACCCTTGCCATGGCCACTAGTTGTATCAAACAATAGCAGAGAAGCGGCAGCGCTTGTCTCGGCAGTTGCAGTCTGGAAGATGCAGGTCAGAACACGATGAGACCGATGGGGGTTACGGTTTGTCTGCTGCATGGCTTCTGGGGTTAAATATAGTGTATGGTCCTCCATGGACCCGGCGATCTCATATCGAACGGATAATTAATTACTAATACAACAGTAGTAGTGGTTATCACGGTTGGAAATAGTGCTAAGTATTACTTAGTAAGTAAAGTGTGTCAGTGGGTGCCTGCCGAATATATATTAAACAGGCGCCTTATCTGCAGCAGATATGCCGATCATAAAAAAGATATATGTCGACTTATCACTCAAAAGCTACGCCACAAGTAGCTTATCGCTACACTTTTCGTCCCATTAGTTCTGCCCAAATCAGGTGACCGCACTGGGCACCGTGCGACCATCTCGATGTGTACCTGACACTTTGCCCCGGACACCAGAGCGGCCCCACTCCCGCCGCACTTCTTCTAGATTTTATCAGTGTTGAATTTGCGCGCGTCGGGCGCGAGTGCAAGTAGCGATGGAGGGCGAGGACACGGACATCCTGGTCGTGATGACCGAGGCCTTCCTCAAACAGGGGAGAGCGCTAAGAGACGTGCGGCGCGATATCTATAGTATGCTGCTAGAGGAGGCGTGGCGAGTGGCCATGCGGACCCGCCACTACCTAACCGCGCAGTGTCTAGAAGCACCATGCAACTCGGCGTGGATGCTGCTGTACAAGTCCGGCAGCGATATCAACTTCCTTAACACAACAAGTACATGTATTGATTTAGCGGATTACTGCGAAGGTGTATCTAAACTGTGTTCATGTGCTGCAGACCCGCCTTCCAGCAGTTGCTGAGAAGGTTCGTGCAGTTCTACTACATCCCTAAGTCTACGTCGCGTGGCCGCCCACCCAAGCTCCGCTACCACCACCAGGTGTTGGGCCTCGTGCTATCGTTCTATGTCGGCTCTATGGAGCAGAGCTCGCTGTGTATGCTGTTCGGCGTGCCGCCCAGCACGCTATCGCGCACCCTACGCCGTGCAGAAGAGTCCTTGGCCAAGGCTCTGGATGGGTACGAGCCAGCGCGCATCTCATGGTCGTCTCCGACGCGCCAAGTAGAGCTAGCTAAGCTTGTTGAAGTCCATGAGCCCTTGCTCAAGCAAAACTTTGGCTTCATCGACGGCAAGAACTTCAGGGTGCGTACATTTTTGCTTACGTGTATTCAATACTACGCTACAACACTAGATCTAACTCCTTTATCTGGTCATGTGATGCAGGTGCAGCAACCTTCTAATAGCGATCCACAAAATGCAATGTATAACGGGTGGCTGCACTCTGTCTTCGGGACAGGCACCATTTGCTTCGTGGCGGATGGGTGCATCATCTGGAGCCGCCACAACTGTCCGGGGTCGTGGAACGACTCCGACACGTCGCTGGGCTTCCGCTTGAAGCTCTTGGACCCTAAGTACTGCCCGGACACGAAGATGAACGTCGTGTCTGACTCGGCGGTTCCGTGCTCGACGGCTATGGCTGGACGTATCCTCACACCACTCAAAGACGGAGATATCGACCGCATTCTGCCATCGCTGAGGTCCTCTGCACGCACCCTCCACAACACCATCACTTCGGTCCGTCAGGCGGCCGAGTGGGGCATGGGGAGCGTGCAGAAGTCTACAGCAGGCTCAACTCGCCGCTGCCGTACGACCCCCAGCTCCGAGGTCTCCGCCTCAACAATTTGTTCCGTATGGCCAACTTTGGGTTTGCACGGTGGGGGATCTCGCAATTCGCACTACATTTACGGGCGAGATGGAAGAGCCGGCGCAACTATCCTAAGTGGGTAGCGCTATCTTAGCAGCTGTGAGTTTGTGGGGGAAGTCAATATACTTTTTGTGTCTACAATGCGTTGTTGCGATGAAGCTGTTGCTAGTTATTTCTTGTACTTGCAAGATGAACACTTTCATGAATTAGACTTTTCGTTATTGACGGCACTTGTCCTGGTTGGTGACACTTTCGACCAGGTAAAAGTTTGTTTTTAGATGTAGCGAAGAGGATGACGTTTAACATGAAAGTTGTTGATTCGAGTTATCTGTAAGTATGTATTACGCTGCTACAATACGAAGGCACCTCACGTCAAGGTGCAGGGCCAACAACTACGTCCCTCTGAGCTTCTCCTCTCCTCCGGCGACCTTGTCTTACGCGTTCTTCTTGATCGCGTTGATCAGCATGACCAACTCCTGCGTGCGCGCGCGCGATTCGTCACGTTCACGACGGGCGCGCTCTTCTCTCTCGAGCTTCTCCTGGTGGCGGCGTTCCGCCGCGTCGGCCTTGTCAGCGAGGTAACGAGCCTCTAGGGCGGCAATCTCCTCTCGGCGCCGCTTCTCCTCCTCCGCGCGCCGTTCTTCGGCTTTGCGCTCGTTTTCTTCACGAAGGAGGAGGATGGCCTCGAGTAGGCTTCCGCCCATGCTGCTTGCAGTGCCCTCGATGCTGGCCAGCTTCGTCTTTAGAGCCGTGGACGTCCTCATTGCGTGAATCCGCTTCGCCTTCGCAAAGCTGGATGCGAGTGTCTCTTTGTCGTCCTCCAGAGCGCGCTTCGCGCTAACAGTGTCGCGGAAGGCAGTGAGGTCTTGCCCGCCCAAGCGGTTCGAAAAGTTGTGCATCTTCGGGTACTTCTCGGCTTCGTACTGGCATGCGACCACTGGGGCGGACGGCGGACCGTTGACGTTCACGGCGTTGGGAGTCACTTTGCTCTTTCTCGACGGAGCACCCAGACCACTACGACGAGCGCTAGACGGCCGCGCGCCATTCGGCGCTGGAAGCGATGCTGGTCGTGGGGTGTGTCCAGAGTAAGCAGGCCCATCAGTGGCCAGGGCCGTGGTGAGCATCTCTTGGAACTCGCCCAAGGGGGGGGCTGGACACCATGGACTCGCACGCGACGGACTCGTCGGTACTGAGCCTCGCCGCCGAATTCGCTCCGTTGGAAAGCTGCACGCCATCGCTGTCGCCGTCGCCGTCGCTGTTGCCGTCACCGTACACGTAGAAGCTGCCATCCGGTTCGGCTTCGAAGCTGCAGTCGGGCTCGATGGGGCAATCTTCGTCGGCCTCGTCGTCCATCTCGACGACGTTGGCCTTGTCGTCGATGGCCTGCTTAACTTCCTTGGTCTTCTTGATGTGTGGCGGCATGTTGGGCATCCCCGTAGGCTTCCGTGTGCTGTAAAGCACTTTAAACTTGCGACGCAAGCTTTCAAAGTCCCTCTCGGGCGCGCCACGGGGTCGGTTGGCGTTGAATGACGTTGCCAGACGCTCTCACTCGTCCCTGCCGAGCGGAAGCTCGCTCTCGATTAGCAACAATAGGCGGTCAACATCGGCCATTGTGTAGTTGGTACTTCCAGCCTGCTTAACCATCTACATACACAAGTATTTCCGAGTTTAGTCAAATTGCATCGTGTCACATGTGGTCGAGGAGGACGTTGCGTACCAGGCGTGAAGCGCTTGGAGGCGAAGCTGGAGGGGGGACGGAAGGAGGGCTTGTGGAGATGGTTTGCTCGCTGCGAGGCAAATGCCAAAGTGAGCAAGACGATCGCGCCGAGCAGCGACAGCAGCTAGCTCGAGGACAAGGCCTCACACCCACCAGTTTGAATTGACTTTGCGCGGGTGCCGCTTTCGTGCAGCTTCAACCTGAAGCGCGCGAAATCTGCGCGCGCAAATTGCCAACAACAATGGGCAAGTCTGTCGAATCTCCGAAGGTCCGGCTGAACTCCATCTTGGCGCCAAAAAGCACTTCGCGCCCACGTCGAGTGGGACGCTCTAGGCGACCTCTCGGCTTCTTGGGTAGCTGCACATCACCAAATAGAGACGACTTCACAACGCTACTGACTCTGCTCACCTTCATTGCATTCATTCAGTCAAACATGCATGATTTCCACAAGCCTCGTACCAACCTAGCGACCAACCTCACCATAGCGTTCGTTCTGGCCTCTGTCGACCTTGTCAGGGGTCTTGTTCATCTTGGATGCTGCGATGGCGGCACCCGTCCTGCATGCAGCGGCACACAAACCAAAGGTCATCGCCGTAGTCCACGGTCACCTCGTCGTCGCGCTTGATCTTCTGCGTGGTCGCCACGTCCACAGACGTCCGGCGGCGATTGGACACCTCCTTGAACTCGGCGGCGGGCTTGCACGAGTGGTTCAAGAACCACATGAGCCCTCCCATGCTCTCCGCATCGATCGCAGCACAAACAGGATACGCCGGCTTTTCGGGGCGCTGTTTCAGCACGAGGCGGTAACCCCCGTTGCGTGGCGCCCTACGCTCACGTGCTCGATTCCTCCGAGGTACTGGTCCAGCACCTCACCCGCACCAATATCCTCGGCGGCGACGACGCCAAGTTGACGGGTGCGCACGTTGCGCCGGAGAAAGACCTTGGTCGACTCCTACAACCCGTTGCCGCGCTTTCCCTCGTAAGGGCAGCAATTCACACTGCAGTAGACGTGCATGAGCGCGTTGCGGCAGCTATCCGCCCGACAGCGATCCCAGCAGCCGCACGATCCGAAATGCTGCACCGCGGGGAAGATGGTTGTGAGCGGATTGAACTGCTGACGCAAGTGCGCGACGGCGTAAGGCCACCGTGCCGGCACGAATACGTCGCCTGGCTGAGACGCCGGCAGTGCTGCACGGGGCGCAGGCTCCACGACGCGGTGACAAGCTTGATGGACTGGGTCAGCGGCAGCAGCGCCACGACGAACTGGGCGGTCTTGGTCGGTGGCAGCGGCTTGATAGCGACCATGGGCAGCGTCGGTGACACGAACATGACGGTCTTGGTCAGCGGCGGCAGGGCGATGCACGTTGTACGGCGTAGAACGCTGGCGCGCATACGGAGCGGCAGCTTGACGACGTTCTTGTAGCCCTTGGCGGGGGTGGCGAGTCTTGGTTGTCTTCGTGCGCGCTGGCGACCGTGGTGGCGTCTCGAGAAGCGCTGGCGAGGAGGTGGTCGGGCTGGCACACGCACACGGAGCCGGTGTAGTGGGTGGCGGCGTGAAAGCCCAACCACGACCACGTAGTACAGTCGAGTACGGCGGCGATGGTAGGCAGCGGGTTGCTGCCAGCATGTGGTTGCAGTTAGCCATGTGTGCTGTTGCTCAGCGAGTGCTGTTGCTGTCAGCCAGTATGCAG
>BSXT01001331.1:0-20328 GCA_030267785.1 Phytophthora fragariaefolia
CTGGACTTCCTCAAGTTTTTGCATACCCGCAAGATCGGCAGTCCGGGGTATTTCACGCTCCAGGCGGCCGCGTGGAATGGCCATTTGGATGTTGTCAAGTGGCTGCACAGCGAACTGGGTTTGGTGCTCACTGCCGACGCGATGCGGAAGGCGGCTCAAAATGGTCATCTGGTTGTAGTGGAATGGTTTCATGAGTATGGCTGTGACGGGTGTGACTCAGCTACGATGATTACAGCGACGGACCATGGTCACTTAGACCTGGTGAAATGGTTGTACGTGCATGGGGTTGAGGCGACTGATTCAATTGCGATGGATTGCGCTGCTCGTAGCGGCCATTTGGATGTTGTCAAGTGGTTGCATGAGAACTGTGAGGCGGGTCGCTCGAGCCAGGCTCTCGATGACGTTGCGACAACAGGGCGACTGGATGTTGTCCAGTACCTTCATGAAAACGTGAATGTGACCTGCACAACTTCTGCCATGGATGGCGCTGCTCGAGAAGGCCATCTCGATGTTGTACGCTGGCTACATGAGAACCGGAGCGAGGGATGCACTACGTCCGCAATGGATTGGGCTGCTCGCAACGGACGTCTGGATGTCGTAAAGTGGCTCCATGCGAACCGAAGCGAAGGCTGCACAACTTGGGCGATGGATTGGGCTGCTTTGGAGGGTCATCTTGACACAGTGAAGTGGTTGCACGAGAACCGAAGCGAGGGCTGCATCGACAAAGCGATGGACAACGCGGCTAAGAACGGCCACCTCGACGTCGTGCAGTGGCTCCATGAGAACCGTTCGGAAGGTTGTACGGTCGGAGCAATGAACGAGGCCGCAGCGAGTGGCCACCTGCACGTTCTGCGGTGGCTCCAGAAGAACCGCCGTGAAGGGTGCACTGCTATTGCGATGACCCGGGCTCTGATGCGGGCCCACTTCGACGTGGTGCTCTTCCTCCACGCGAACCGCATGAAGGATTTCTCGTTCCTGGGCACCACGTTTGTGCGGCACTCGTGCCTGGAGTTGATGCAGTGGCTGTTGTGCCATTACGGCGACAAGGTTGACGGCTGTGAGTTTGAGGTGCCGACTTCGGACTGGCGATTCAATGAGTGGTGCGCCAAGATCGGTCTGCATCGCGCGCGCGAGTACGACGCCTCCACGTGGTGGGTGTGCGAGTCGGCAGCGCTCCATATCGACCAGCAGGTGTGAGTGTGGAGCTGTACGGACTCGGCACGACGGAGTCACGACAGGATAGCCGCGGGATATGCCGCTCGCTGTATTTTGCTGTATCTAGATAAATAGCGGGCTGTGCGTCGCGTGCGATGGCACCGCTGCTCGCTTTTTGCCATGAATGCCATTTCGTGCTTCACCACATTTGAGCCTCGCATCTACCTACATGTGCATGTACAATAATACGAAGCACTGTACTGCCGTCAGACTTGCTCGCAACCAACGCAATTTTGGAGCTGATTTTCGCTGCTGTATTTTTTTCGGGGCGCCCTTCTATTTCGAACGTCTTGTACCGTGGTGGTCAAAACGGCCAGCTGCTGTGCGTGCCCCATAGAACTACAACCTCCGGGGCCGCAGCGTGCACTCTCTTTTGGGGAGGCAGTCACGAGCCCCAGCCTGTCGACGCAAACGACACCTTTACCATTCACGAACCTGCCTGAGCTTAGCCTGCCCCCCGTACGGCGTACAGCGAGGCCAAGGCAGACAGGCGCCCGCGCGTTGACTCTGATCTCAGACGGCACGTCGGACTAGCAAAAGGCACCGCCACCGACGCAATGGCCGCCCCGCCGCCGCTCGTGTCGGCCCGCGCCGTGTGCGGCGCGCAGCCGCAGCTGGCGCCGCTCAAGCACGTGACCGCGACCGTGAGCAGCTTCTTGGACGACTCGGCGCGCTGGAGCTTGGCGTCGGCCGCCGCGCGAGCGGACGCGACGGTGTCGCTGCGGCTGCTGGCGCGCATCGCGGCGCACGGAGCCGCGGCCGAGCGCCAGTCGCTCCGCGCCAAGCGGCAGCGCGACGCCGTGCACCGACAGTGGGAGTTCACGCGCGCGGCTGCCGCGGCCGCGGCCAGAGGCGACCTGGCGGCCCTGCAGTGGCTCGTGGCCGCGTTCCCGGAGTGCCGCGTGACCGCCGCGGTGGAGGAGGCGGCCAAGGCCGGGCAGCTGCACGTGCTGCGGTGGCTGCTGCACAAGAGCCGCCGCCGCGAGCTCGTGGTGTTCTGGGGCGCCAGAGAGCTCTTCTTCGCGGGCAAGCACGGCCACCTGCGCGTGGCGCAGTGGCTGCACGAGAACACGGCGCCCCCGCCCACGCACATGTTCTTCGTGACGCTGGAGGAGGCGGCGCGGAACGGCGACCTGGACATGGTCACGTGGCTCTGCGAGGTGAGGGGCGAGTGGTCTCCGTACGCGGCCGTGCTGGCCGCGGGAGGCGGCCACCTCGAGGTGCTCGAGTGGCTGCGCTCGAACCTCTTCAGCGCGAGCTCGGCCTCCATTTCCATGGACGACGCCGCGGCCGGCGGGCATCTGGACGTGCTCATGTGGCTGCAGGACCACTCGGGCTACGCTACGCCCGGGGCGATGAACAAGGCGGCCGCGAGAGGGCATCTCGAGGTTGTGCAGTGGCTGCATCAGCGTCGGGGCGAGGGCTGCACCAGCGACGCGATGAACCTGGCGGCGGCGTCGGGCCATCTCACTGTCGTGCAGTGGCTGCATGGCAACCGCCAGGAGGGCTGCACGACCGACGCGATGGACGGCGCCGCGAACAATGGACACCTTCATGTCGTGCAGTGGCTCCATGGTAATCGGACGGAGGGGTGCACAGAGCGCGCGATGGACGGCGCCGCGGCAAACGGACATCTCGATGTGGTGCAGTGGCTGCATGAAATCAGGCGCGAAGGCTGCACGACTGCTGCCATGGACGGAGCGGCGCGATCGAATCACTTGGAAACTGTGCAGTGGCTGCATGATCATCGGACTGAAGGGTGCTCGATGGCGGCGATGAACCTGGCAGCGAGGAATGGCCACCTCGTAGTCGTCCAATGGCTTCATGCAAATCGCCCGGAGGGCTGCACGACTGATGCCATGGACCTCGCCGCTGCCAAAGGCCACTTGGAAGTCGTTCAGTGGCTGCACTCGCACAGAACGGAAGGGTGTACTGCGAGTGCAATGGACAGCGCTGCCGCTAGCGGCCATATTGACGTCGTGCGGTGGCTTCACGAGCATCGGAAAGAAGGCTGCACCACGGCTGCTATGGACAATGCTGCCGCTGGAGGTCACCTCGACGTGGTGCAGTGGCTCCATGCAAATCGTGAGGAAGGCTGCACTATCGCTGCAATTGATCGCGCGGCGGGTGGTGGTCATTTCGACGTGATTTTCTTTCTTCAGTGCGAGCGCATGGAAGGCTGCTCTTCTAAGGCCTTCGTCAACGCTACAGCGTCAGGAGAGCTCGAAATTCTCACGTGGCTATTCGCAAACCACCGCCAGAAGCTCGGACGCGATCGTCTTCGAATCTACGCGCTCGGCAAGTTCTACATTCTCCAGTGGCTCAAGGTGGAAGCTGGAGCGGACGAGCGGGAGGCATTTATGGGCGAGGCAAACCCACTTGCGCAAGGCTAGGGACTTTGGAGGCTTGTGTATAGTATCAAAGCATCCGTGTAGCCGCGGATAGACCGACCTGTAAAAAATGAGTGTACATGTAGATATCAACTTCCGGTAAGGCAAGGTGTTCCTTTGCATCAATGACTGAATCGGTTGACACCAGCTTGACGGATTCATCTAAAGATGAGGCACTACACACATTACTTGCGATTTACTATGATTTATCAATGCCTTTCTAATACCGCCCAACTAATCGAAGCGACTTTCCCAAACAGTTTGAGGCACATTGTGAAAGCATGGTCTATTAATATTATATCTCCTACTTTGTCTAGAGCATACTGGATTCGGATTTAACTTGACAAACGGGCTCAAGCCTCGGTTGGTAAAGCTTCAAGTAGCCGACTCGGCTTCGACTCCTGGACTTCCTCAAGTTTTTGCATACCCGCAAGATCGGCAGTCCGGGGTATTTCACGCTCCAGGCGGCCGCGTGGAATGGCCATTTGGATGTTGTCAAGTGGCTGCACAGCGAACTGGGTTTGGTGCTCACTGCCGACGCGATGCGGAAGGCGGCTCAAAATGGTCATCTGGTTGTAGTGGAATGGTTTCATGAGTATGGCTGTGACGGGTGTGACTCAGCTACGATGATTACAGCGACGGACCATGGTCACTTAGACCTGGTGAAATGGTTGTACGTGCATGGGGTTGAGGCGACTGATTCAATTGCGATGGATTGCGCTGCTCGCAGTAGTCATTTAAACGTAATCGAGTGGCTGCACAAGCATCACACTGACCGATGCTTTGGCATTTTGCTAGACGACGCCGCTACTAACGGCCGACTCGACATTGTTCAGTACCTCCATCATAAGCTAAGTGCCAACTGCACTACGGTAGCGATGGATGGAGCTGCCCGCAATGGTCACCTTGGAGTTGTGAAGTGGTTGCACAAATATCGTAGCGTCGGCTGTACGACGGCCGCAATAGATTGGGCTGCTCGCAACGGACATCTTGACGTTGTGAAGTGGCTGCACGCGAACCGCACTGAAGGCTGCACAACATGGGCAATGGATTGGGCCGCTCTTGGTGGCCACCTAGAAGTCATACAATGGCTCCACGAAAATCGTACCGAGGGCTGCATCGACAAAGCGATGGACAACGCAGCTAAGAATGGGCACTTGCACGTTGTGAAATGGCTGCATACTAACCGCACGGAAGGATGCACCATTGACGCAATGCATGAAGCTGCCGCAAATGGCCACCTGCACGTGGTGCGATGGCTCCAGCAGCATGGTCGCAAAGGATCTATTGAGCTCGCCATGAATCGAGCTCTGATGAGAGCCCATTTCGACGTGGTATTGTTCCTTGACGTTCATCTCTCGGAAAATTTATCCGTCCGAGGCAGCACCTTCTTGCGGCATTCATGCATGGAGTTGACGCAGTGGCTGTTGCGCAATTACAGTGACAAGGTTGACGGCTGCGAGTTTGAGGTGCCGACTTCGGACTGGCGATTCAACGAGTGGTGCGCCAAGATCAACCTGCAGCGAGCGCGTGAATACGATGCGAGCACATGGTGGGTTTGTGACTCGTCCTTACTGCGTCTAGACCGCGTTGAGTAGTGTTACACGGCTCATTCATGTCATCGCCACTTTCCAGAATTATTTGCTGGGTGCCGTGACTTGGAGACAAGCCGCTGGTGTCACAATCGCCAAAGCTGCCAGACGCTTCTGCCTTCGAGTCCTCCGTTGTTCTTGGCCCTGGCAGAGTAGTGTAATGCATAGATAAATGCCTTTGTTTTCCGTTCGAGCAGTGTAGGCGAAGATGACGAGCAAAAACGTCAAAGCGCGGTTGATGCAGACTCGCGGCAGAGACATGGCTACATTCACTTCAACTTGTATGATCGCGACCCTCCTGAGACCGTTTCAACGGATGAGTAGAACTTGCGGGGTGAGGCTGAGATGTCTCTCTTCTGCCGGGTCTGACGTGAATCGCTGGCACAACGCAATTCTCCAGCTCCAGTGCAAGACACAAATTCATTCACTTATGGTGTCCGAACCCTGCGCTGCGTGCGACTTGCCACTGCTCACGAAAGTTCAAGTGGTGGGTCGCCATTGTCTGAGCTTCGAGATGCCCCACATCCTGCTCGCCATTGACGCATTGCTGGACGACTTCTCCACGGGTCAGAAAGCCCACGAGGTCTACAAACGCACTCACAGTCTCCGCTTTATGCAATACGTCGCTGCCCGTGAACCGTTCGAGGAGATGGATCCATTCTTCCGACGGTCTCAATTCAACCGAGCGGTTGAGGTCGCGGCTGCCGCTGGAGATTTAGCAGCGGTCAAGTGGCTCGTGGAGAGCTACAAACCTCCGCAATATCTCACCAAGACGGTGGCTGCGGCCGCGGCCAATGGGCATCTACACATTCTGCAGTGGCTATTCGACAACCATCACGAACTCGGGTATTGGGGCGGCACGGAGATGTGTGGGGCACTGCTGAACAAGCACTCGGAGGTGATCGAGTGGCTACGGAGGAACGCGGTGCCACGGGAAGACAGTCTCAAGAAGGTGATGGAAGCCGCTGCTGCGGCTGGCACTGTGGACGTGGTGGAGTGGCTGTTTAAGAAGTGCCATGCGAGTGCCGAAGACGCTCTGTGGAGCGCACAGACCAACAAACAGTGGGAAACAGCGAAGTGGATTCTCGAGAACTGCGGGATCGTTGGTCCTTGGATTGACTGGGACCTGCCTGCGAAGGACGGGGCGCTGTCTTTCTTGCGGTACTTACGCTCCCACTCAATCGGGGGCCCCGGATTCTACACGTTACAAGTTGCAGCCTGGAATGGCCATCTAGAAATCGTTGAGTGGCTTCATAGTGAGCTACGGGTACCGTTTTCGCCGACTGTGTGGCACGCTGGGGACAATGGTCACTTGCATGTAGTCAAATGGCTGCACGAAAATGGATACAAGCATGGTCGCGCTGCAGTTATGGACAGCGCTGCGATGTATGGTCAGATTCACGTCGTCAAGTGGCTACACGAACATCGTGCCGAAGGTTGCTCAGAGCAAGCTATGGATGGAGCTGCTCTTGAAGGGCATCTTGAGGTTATCCGATGGCTGCACGAGAACAGAAGCGAAGGCTGCACAAATGCAGCGATGAATGCTGCTGCCAGTCGCGGTCACTTGGAAGTTGTCAAGTGGCTGCACACACACCGACACGAGGGATGCACGCACGTTGCCATGGATTCAGCTGCTGAAAACGGTCATTTGAATGCTGTGAAGTGGCTCCAGGAAAACAGAAATGAAGGTTGCACATCAGCAGCAATGGACTCAGCAGCGAGCAATGGGCATCTGGAGGTGGTGAAATGGCTCCATGAAAACAGAAGTGAGGGTTGCACAACCAAAGCCTTAGACATGGCAGCTGAAAATGGCCACTTCAATGTGGTCAAGTGGCTGCATGCAAACAGAAATGAAGGCTGCACTACCGACGCCATGGATATGGCAGCTGCAAATGGCCACTTTGCAATCGTGGAGTGGCTTCATGAGCACCGCGAGGAGGGCTGCACAGTTTCAGCAATGACCCAAGCGATATTGGAGGCTCACTTCGAAGTGGTGGTGTTTCTCGAGTCTCATCGCAAGGAGAACTTCATTTTCCACCGCAACTCCATCATTAGGCTTCCGCTGGAGCTGATGCAGTGGTTAATTGCAAAATACGCGGTGAACTTGCACGGCTGCGAGTTCGAGGTGGAACGTTCAGACTGGCGTTTCAACGAGTGGTGCCGCAAAATTAACCTGCAGATGGCTCATCAAAATAATGAATCTGTGTGGTGGGAGTGCCACTCCGAGGGGATTCAATTCAATGCGCAATGATGGGCTTGCTCGATGGGGCATTGAAGATAGGGTCATACCCAACGACTTTTAACGGAAACATAAGTCTAGTGCTAAAAAAATTGACTATTTGCTTTCTCGTTTAACTTTGCCATACTTGACGCAATACTTGAATATTTCCACAGCTTACCAAATAAATACTTCGAAGTATATGAAAACGTTATCCACTATATTCCAAATAAGTAGAGGAGAGCGTTACCCATCACTTCTATGATTTAATGGATACTGGACTGCGTTGATACTGGACTGCGTTGAAGAAGTACTAAGCATCGCAAGTATCTCACTTATGGTACCTACAATTATAGTGGATGTCATTCTCACACGCTGTACAGGTCCCGTCATTTCTTCTTTGACCAGCAAGCTGGCACTTGCGAATGGGCAACTCGAACTCCGTCGAACTTGAATGTCCATTGCAGGTCCCATCGGGGCCGATGCAAGCCTTGGATGATAGCATCATCGCTCAATTCCCAACGAGTGTCTGTGTCAAAGCGTCCACGATTCAAGCTCGCGCGTCTGTGATAGACCAAACAACCGGCAAAACAATCAGTATCTTTAGGAGCAAGGCATTCAGCTCCCGCACCGAGCTGGCGGCACCTAATGGTCATATCATCGCCTCCGTCAAGAAAAACACGTTTTCGAGGAAGTACCGCGTTTTTCAAGGAGGTCAGACCGAGCAACTAAGCTTCTTGATTAACGACATCAGTGGCATGTTCAATACAATGCTACTGGTTGCTGAGTTTACCGACCGAACGAGTGGGATTCCTTGTCGTATTGTGACCAAAGGGAAACCCAGCTCCAAAGTGGTATTGTGCTACTTGGAGCGTGGTAGCCCCACGCTTACGCAGCTTGAAGGTATCGAAGACCATTTGCAGAATCAAGCTCGATATCGACGGGTAGGACGTATTCGCAGGAGACCCCATTTTACAGGAGAGGGCTACTTTATCGAAGCCACAGCTGGTGTCGATTTGACGCTGCTACTACTGATCTGGCACGTACGACACGCGTGCCTGCTGGCGGAACGTGCGAGCATTTCGTCATAAGACTGGAGATCGCGGAAAATGTTCGTAATCGGAATTCCTTTGAAATGTTCGTGATAAGAACTCGTTGGATATGCTGGGTAAACATATTTACATACTTCGAAGTAGTATCTAAGCACAATGGTCCTGCCTTTTTCGCCACAGTAGTGATGCTCGCGGCCATCTGCATTCTAGCTACAATGGACTCTTACTTCAGTAATCTGTTCCTATCATCTTACGTCAGTTCCCAAGCTACATATATTGGTTGTGCAGCTGTTAAAGCTTGTGTTTGTGCACCATATCGTTGCCATACTCACAACCGCTCCTTGAAATCGTGAAAAATCAAGTATTGGGAGTTCTGTCTACAAGTTGACGACTTTTAAGGAAGTAGAACATTGAAAACATCTGCATATACGATATTTTTGTGTAAAGTAGAGCCCACATAATGCATAAAGTATTAAAACTTCAGGATAAACCTTCAGTGTCTTGCTACAAATTTTGTACTAGGACGCCATTCAAACGATTTCCACGGTGACTTTTCCGTTTGTTGATTATTGAGATCAACGTAAATCGTACAGTGAACAATTGCAACGAATGGCGAGACACCGGGGTCCAATTGACCCCGGTGCACACTACAAACCGGTATCCACGATGTTAATTATGTTAATACTAATATGAGTGCACAGAGATAGCATACTAACGTAATATCTATCTGCTGTGCTTGTGCTGACGAACTGTAATATTGATGGTTGATTGCTGTGCGGTCGTGAGTTCCCAGGTAGCCCACTCACGTCTGATATCACCCACCCTCTCTTCGCCGAGCATTCTACAGCGCGAGCATAAGTCGCCTTCTTGCGATCAGCTCGTTTTCGTCGTGTGCGTGGCGATGTAGTCGAGAACTCTAAGTGATTGAGGTGGTATGCCACCTCGACAAATATATATAAATCCTCAAGCAAACGGTATTTTGTGCGGGACTCTGTGGCCCCGCCATTCGTTTTAATTGCTAACGGCTGATAGGGCAAAGTGGCCAACAGCTACTGTATTGCAATCAAACGCAGCGTGTAGGATTCGTGAGGCTCTGCGATTACTCGCAACGATAGAAAAAGCGTGACGCCAAGCACGTTGAACAGTTCTCCTAACAGTTATCTGAGTCATGATTCCTGACTAAGCTGGTACCGTGCATGTACTATGCATCACAGTCGATTATGCGCAAGCCTCCGGGGCACTCACAGCCGTTGTCAATGACAGTGTGGTGTCTGCCAACTCGGCATATCTACAGGAAGGCTTCCGTCAGAACCCGATCTCAAAAGAAGACTGCATCTCCACACAGAAAAAATTGTCAGCCTCAGCAAAACGTCATAACTCGCTGTGGTTCTACTTATCGGAAAGCACTCAGTATTACTGTATTTAGTGGATTAAAATCTCGGGATCTGGAGACGGGTGTGTACAGAGCTGCGTCTCGCTCAATAGCAGCAACTCATACGATTCTCTCACGATCCCCCCTCAGAAGCCTCCCCAACCATGCGTGTAAGCCAATTTCTCGTCGTTGCTGTGGCTGCACTACTGGTAAAATGTGGCACTGTTTCGTGCGCCACCGACTTCAGCCACAGCAGACACTCGCACAAGATATTGACCAAGCGCAGTCAAACAATCGATTCCATTATGATTGAAGGTGGCGGCGACAGGCGCCTGAAAGGTCCCGCAAAGAAAGCCAACGAGGTCAATGAGGAGCGCGGAATTACTATCACGGATCCGGTAATCCTTGAAAACCTCGCCAAGTTTGACGACTGGGTTACTAAAGGTAAAACAGCTGAAAAACTCTACCAGGAACTGGGACTCAAGCTTTCGTGGAAGATTGCGTATCAGACTAGCCGTTGGAAACAGTTCTTGTTTGATGAACCAGAATATTTGCTGTTTCGCAAGTACGTCAAGTACTTACAGCTGGTAGGTCGTGAAGGCCAATAATTTAGTGCTGTATGGCCTGCTGTCATTGTTAAAAGTGATGGTGCATCCTGTCAAATGGGTTTCCTGTAGGAGACCAGGACGTTAGCGCACTATTCTGAACACTTCCGTCAGGATCCGAGCTCGCTATCTACAACCAATGGTGCTGGTTCGAGATATTTCTTTAGGTTGCCATTGCTCACTGCGAAGTATTTGAACGATGCAATTGATGACTTGGCAATGATCTATGTGCACTCCTTCAAACTCGCGGTCGTACAGCCGTCGGTACTGTTTTGTGCAGCCTCGTCCATCGCGGAGGCCGTGCAGTCTTTATATCCATTCCAGTGACGCTGTGCCGCACATAGCTCCAGTCGTGTATCTCTGTTGTCAACATCGAGGTGACCACCATATGCCGTACCAACTTGCTTTTCCTCAAAAATGGGATAATTTTTCGATCGAAAGTGGGAATGTAGGAAACATGAAAAATGAAAACATTGTCGGCTCGACTTAGCTATGATTCTATGTTATAAATTGTCGTTGCTGCAGTACATAATGCCTTCTAAAGCTAAATTTGTCGGCGCAGTGTGCTAACGTGTCTTCTAACAGCCGATTACCGTAGCTCGACAAAGATACTTAAGTAATGCTTAACAAAATAACAGCAGTTTTGCCATTTTGGGTGTTTTTTCCGGTAAGGCTGATTTTTGTAACACACAAAAAGCCTTCCGTGGTCTCCTGAAACAAAAGTAATTTTAGCATTGGGAAGGAGAAGGTGACATTCTCTCTTGGGAAACCTGAAAGTCAGTAGAGAGTTTTTATCCAGGCCACTTGAAGAGGTTCCTCCTACAGAATAAATCAATTGGGCGATGGGTAAAGTCCAGGAAGCCAGAGCTGAGATTAGTCGTGTTCAGGCAAAACTGCCGAAGGTCTGGATTAGGGTGATATGGACTGGTGCATATGCATTTTAATACTTCAAGTATATTTTATCAATCAGTATTTTTTTTTCGTGCAGTTTCTTAACAAAAAGAGAGCAGAATCTAGCTGTATGGGGCCTTTTTAACGTTATGAAAAGTGCAGTTGGCAGAAGGCCAAAATCATTTTTTTGTGAGGTACGGTAGCGAAAAATCGGCAGTGTTCGGAAACAAGCTGATATCAATGCCCGATTTCCCACTTTTTAGGTGGTCTGCACGGTTGCGCATCCTTCTGACTGGTTACAACGAACCTCCATTACGAGATGCACGGTCCATTGCTGCGGGTTTTCACCCTTCTGTTCAAAACAAAACATAATCTTTGACTCTTTCTTTGTTTTACCAAAAGAAATAAATCGGTGGATGGTTTGCGCGTTTGTTTTATATTTCAATTAGTTGCTTTTAAAGTCTTTCCGATGTCGTTCAAAATCCCCATGTGTCTGTTGCAGCCAGATCCTCGGCAGTATACATGTACTTTTTTGGAATAGATGAACGAAACCTCGCTGAATTCATCATAACCGCACGACATCCGGAAGACCTTCCAGCAGAAAGCTGCATAGTTGCCCCTGATATCTATGGTCTGCTCCAAAATGGCTCAACAGTGCTTCTCCAGCTGGTTGCTTTCTATCTTGTCTTCGTCATGAGCTCGAATCTACTTGGCAAATTATATATTACCATGGATAGCTGTCGCGTGGACGCTTTTTCCCTCACATGAGTAACATGTGTCGGGCGTGTCCACTGTAGTCATATCCATACCCATCCTAGTCGTCGCTACAGTTATTGTCACTGCTTACGAGGTCCTTATCATTCTAGTCCCGTTCAGCCAACACACAGCCCTGAGCTGCCACTTACCAGTGCTCCAACGGATTTGCGAGCACCTAAGTATCAGAAGCTGTTTGTTCATCCATTTCAAAAGCTCTGCATACCATGAACCCTGGCACTGCAGCTCAGAGCATAGAACCCTGCGGTGGATCAGCACGCGCCGCCTCTCGACTCGAGGTCTGAAATGTAGTTCTAGAAGCTGTTCAAGGACCCGGATTTGCTCGTTTTAGCGAGCGGTTGCTGCATCGGTGCAACGATACGCTCCCACGATGCGGTGAAGTACATCGAATTGCGGCTTCGAGAGGAAGAGAAGCACCTATCACGACCAACAATGGAGGTGTCGCCTTGAATGCGATGGTGCAATTTTGACCCTGCATGTTGACATGGCAATGCCACGATGGCATACTCCATCGCTAAACTCCATGTACTTCGAAGTATAATATTACCAAACCTCGCCATGCGACTGCAAACGAGGGCGATATTCATTCTTCTCTAAGGACAAACGTGATCTAGCAAGGGTGTGCCCACGTCCATGCCCATCGTCACCACGCGGCAACGTCATGACATTCTGGCTCCACTATGCCTGCGAACTTAACCCGAGGTGGGCACCAAGAAAGCTGTCAACATCATGACAACCAGATGCCCACTTCAACATCGAATTTCACAGGTACCTTTCGCGACCTTTGACCCATGGGCTGAAACCCGCGGGTTCATGGCCATGAAGCATTTTCACCAATCATGTGCCGCACTATCGCTCTCTATTGGCCAAAAAGCGGCGGGCCTCCTCCGCCATTAAAACCTTTGCCGACCCGCGCCGCCGCTTGCCATCGGTCGCTCATTCTCCCGAAGACTCCCTAAAGCAGAACCATGCCGGTATGTTTAAAGCGACAGGGCAGCCAACCCCTTAACTGTGACACGACGCGACTCGAATCACTCACTCTTTGTATGGTGTTAACGCGACACAGATCCGTCAGTTCCAGGTTGTTGGCCGCAAGGCCCCCACTGAGAAGGAGCCGAACCCGCCGGCCTACCGCATGAAGCTGTTCGCCCCCAACCCGGTGCTGGCCCAGTCGCGCTTCTGGTACTTCCTGCACCAGATGAAGAAGATGAAGAAGACCACGGGCGAGATCCTGGACATCAACGAGGTGCGTCTGCAGCCTCTGCAGAAGACCCGGTCAGGAGCGTGAAGGGTGTCGTCCCTCTCTCTCTATTGAGATTGATACGCCCCCTCTCTCATTTGTCACTTTTGTGACTTTTGAGTCTCCTCGTCCATCGAACCACCTAACCGCCTCTAAACTTTAGAGACGGTAACGGTGCGTTCCTCCTCCTAGCGACCTGCCACAAGCGCTTGCCTGCCACGAGAGTGGGGATCGCGGGGTCCCCTCATGCCCATCCCCACTCCAGCTTGCAAACCGCTTTTCGCTTAGTGAGATCGCGGTGTGATCCGTTGTTTAGCTCTCTTGGATCGGACCAAAATGAGGGGCCTCACTGTAAGCCCATGAACAACCCACAGCTGCAAACCGGACCGAGGAGGGAGCTTGCAACCTCCTGACCAGGAATACCAATCCCCCCAAGAAGTCATGTATCTAACGCAATCCCCTGTGTTGTCATATGCTACAGCTCACGGAGAAGAACCGCCGCGTGGTGAACAACTACGGCATCTGGATCCGCTACAACTCGCGCAGCGGCACCCACAACATGTACAAGGAGTACCGTGACGTGACCCTGTGCAAGGCCGTGGAGCAGATGTACTCGGAGCTGGCCGGCCGCCACCGCGCCCGCCCGCGCTCGATCCAGATCATGCGCACCGCCATCGTGGCCGCCAAGGACACGCAGAAGACGAACGTGCAGCAGTTCCACGACTCGAAGATCCAGTTCCCGCTGTCGCACCGCCTGCCGCGCGCCGCCGAGAAGCACCACAAGACGGTGTTCAAGGCCTCGCGCCCCTGCACCTTCCGCGGTTAAGCGGCTCGCCCGACGCTGCGTGGCGGCTGCTGCCTCGCTGGTTAGCAACTCTTTCGGCTTTGTTGCGTTGCTAGGCGGTGAGACGCGCTGTTAATGCAAACGAAAGATGGGAGTTTTTCGACTTTTACAACCTTTTATTGCGTTTTGCTTCAGCTCTTTTTTTTCACTGCTGTTGAAACTTTTTGTTGGAACGGGCGTGACGTGCTTCTGTAGCAGCAGATATGGTATTATGGCAGTGCTAGCAGTTGGGCGCGGATGGACCTCAAGTGTTGAACTTGTTGCTGCCGGAATTGACGGATTGACAGCGTTCGGAAGTCGTTGGTCTCGGTTGATTGAGCTTCGCGGTTAGAGACTTGCAAACGAGTCAGACGCTCGTCCACGAGGGTCAAGGCTGACGAAATCTCCTGTGGTGCAGCAGGCCGAGTTGAAGCCGCTGCGTTGCTGAACAAACGCAACGCCTCCTTCGGGTCGGACACAAGGAGCGCGAGTTTTGAGAGCTTGGCCACGGCTTGGGTATCAGTTGAGGATACGCACGTGTCGGACGTCCACGAGTAGACCTCAAAGTCGCGAAGTAGTGGTGCGAACTCCCGATTCCGTGCTGAAGGCGGAATCTCGACGTGGAAATGCGCGCAGTCGTGGCTGTTGGAGCTCAGCACGAAGCCGTGGTAGAGCAGGTAGATGTAGTTTGGCTGCGCGTAGTTCTCGACGACCTCATCACCAGTCTTGAAATCCCAGGATGCTTTCGTCACAGCGTGTCGGCCAGACGAGTCGAGTTTCGTGTGGTGCGGCTTGTGATCCGAGTGAAGCTCCTGGCAGTTGACCATGTCAAGAAGCGGCACGAGGTGGCGCTGACTATTCCACCAGATACTGCGCGAATCGAGCATGGCATTGGCCCAGAGGAAGCGTTTCTCGGTCAGCCACTCATTATGGACCGATTCCTGGAGAACAGCAGCTAGCGCGTCGTAAGCGTGACGGACTCGAGCGCGATAGTTTACCACGAGAAACATCAAGTCGGCGCCCTCAAGCGTCTTCAGCTCCACTCCATTTTCTTCATAAAATAGAGGAGAACCCAAGTTATTGCCTTGGCCGTCCAAATCCGGTAGCATATCTAGATACGGCTTCCACCGCGATTGAAGGCGCTTCAGACCGAATTTTTCCTCCAAAATGTGAAGAAGTAGTAGCATATCATCTCGAGATACACTTGCGCCCGATATTTGAAGCTCACGCATAGTCTGCCGTACCCAAGTAGACTGGAAAGCAGAGTGCACGGTCATGGCGACTTGCACAGGTACATTCAAATAGTCTTCGCCAGCATCAAGTTTTCTGGTAGCGAAAGTACCGTAGCCCACAGCTTTACTGATGTAACGCAGCTCCAAATGATTCACGGGAAAGTTTTGAAGAGCTATCCACTGCTGGAATAGCTCCAGCGTGTTGCTGGTATCACTAGCGATGCTGAGTTCAAGCTTCACTGGGTGTTTGCTATCGCCATTCATACCTCCTTTTTGAACTGATTTGAACTTCTGTTCCAACACTGCCTTAGCTTCACGTAAAATCTCTTTTCGACTTAAGCGGAAAGCCACAGCATGCTTAATGCCACCGGGTGCAACAACATCGTCTTCCTGGCGTAGTGTATAACAATCATCCTCAATACTAGTAGGGTAATGCTCGAGTTGTTGGCGAACAGCGTTAAGCATTAAACTTATTTGTTGGTGTCCAGGTTCCGTTTCTAAGTTCGATATCAGTTCAGGTGGAAAGCACTCTGAAAATGCATTGGCAACACTGCATGCGGCAACTTGATCAGCATCCATGTTGTACAGGGCTGCATAAATTCCCACCAAACCAGGGTCCTCTAGCTCACCGGAGCGAGAAATACAAGCCAAAGGTGCGTCATCTACTCGGATACGTGACAACACCCGAGCTTTAGCTGATACTACTTCTCTCTGGTCTACTTCATTTTGTTTATATGCCTCAGCTAGCCCAGGGAGACGAAACGCCGCACAATCGAAGCCTCTGTCGCTCATGAGAAACCCATGATGTAGGAAGTACACGTAGTTGCTGTTGTCTCCGTAGTTCTCGAAAAGTTGCTTTCCAATTGAGGTACGCCGATCAGCTCGGATGGTCATACCTAAGTTCTGGAGATCATGAAATTGCAGAAAATGTTGTCCATTGTCGTGCTTGCGGACTTCACCATCCGGCTCCCCATTGAAGATATCCCCAAATGGCACCAGCACACGCTGACCTTCAATTGAAAACGCTCGCGAATTAACGAGGAAGCGTGTCCAAAGATATCGCGCCAACTCCAAGTTATCACTGCTCACAAAAGTGCGAAAAAGACGTTTGAATCGACTATGAGCCCTCTTGGCTCTTTGCCGTTCGGCTGTAGCTGCTTTGATCATGCGCTCATCCTGCAAAGCTTTAACAGCTTCGTCGCTGGAGTAGAGTAGCGGCGATACAGCATCGTTCCATGACGAAAACGACGGCAACAAATTGAAGTAGGGAGCCCAACGTGATTTGCGGCCTTTAGTCTGCTCCACCAACATAAATGCTGTCAACAGTTCTTCTTGATCCTTCTGCAACTTCTCCAACTTCTTCATCAGTTTCGGCTGGGAGCGCCATTCCCACGCTATGGTGTCGTAGCAGCTAAACAAATTCAGCAACAAATCGACATAAGACCCTGCAACTTCTAAGAATCGGTTAGAGCTCTTACATGATGATCTTCTTCGGAACAAAAAGTAGCTCATCTTTCTCCTCCACAGGATCCAACGCCACAATACCTACACAACCCCATATCATTAACCAACGCAGATTTCAGCAATTATGGGTGAGAACGCACCTCTCCCCATTCCGGTAAATGTCTGGATCGCAATTTTGCTGCTGACGTTGCCCCCAGCTGCACGGAACCAGTTCATAAATGCTGCAACCTCGTCTTCTTCAGCCAGAGGCGACGTGCCAGGAAAACACAGCAGCAAAACGCCAGTCAACACAGCTACGAGGCCCCAAAACGCCACGGAGGCTCTCGAGACGTTGGATTTGGACCGCTTTTTTACGATGAACTCCGTTTTTCTTTTGCGTTGGTTTGCATCTTGCTGGTCGATAGAGGAGACGGCAGTACTCGGGTGCCTGCGCATGGTGAAATGGAGATTGGCACAGTCGGATCGGAAGTGACGTTTCGTGGAAGATCGGGCGTTCGATTGGCATCTATTCGGTTGGAGAGGTTTTGATAGGACTTGATGAAGGGATAATCAAAAGGAGACAAAATTGCCTGTAGAATGATTATTAGCCTCAGTGGTGTTGCTCTCCACCCTTCTTAAGAGTTGACATGACGTCCGGCTGGTGGTGATGGGGCGTCTACTGCTTGGTATCGTCATGGTGCTCAAAGCGCGGAGCAGGGCCCACGACGCTTTCTCGTACACAACGGGCTGCGACGTCGACCCAGCCTTCATCCTCTAGTTCACATCGATGTCGACCGAGCTCTGCTGTACCTCGACAACGGTGCAACGACTCCAGCAGGACATGTTTTCTTTCAAAAACATGATCATTTTGAAAGTTAATACTTCAAGTAGGAAACATGGAGCTTAGCTACGCTGTCAATACCCAGGCGCTAGGAAAGCTTCGTGTTTCGTCTAGCATCACAGCTCTCTTAGCGAGCTTACACAATCCATCAAGTGTTGTTGGGATTTATTTAAAAGAAGGAAAATCTAGCAATCACCCGTGAATGTCGTGCATTTTTTTATTTCCAAGCATCAATACTGTCAACTGAGCGAGACAGAGATAACATTTACGTGGGTGACTTGCAATGTGCAGAACATTCACGGTCACAGAGCTTTGTTGTCAAACTTGCTGGAGATTCGCAAAGTCTATAGATTATAGTTGAAAGATACGAGGATTGACCCGATTCGGAAAAATACACTGGGGTTTTAATTGTTTCCCAGAGACGTAACCTTACCTAGAGGGAAGTTTTGAGCAAATTCTTGGGAGTTCGTTATTTGGAAATGTGGCATTGAATGTGATCTGAGCAACATTTGACCCGGAGATTCTCTGAAATAAATTCCAGAGAACAGCACGAACAACGCAGTTTAGCTGTAGCGGTACAATAATTATTGATATTGCACAATACTTCGAAGTATATTATTATTGCTAATGCCCCTAACCAATTCATTATTGTGCTCAGTGCTGAGATTCCCTACAATACCAATATGTATTTCTCGGGGTCTGCCTGTAAGAACTGCACAAAAATGGATGACAAAAATTTGCCATTAAAACCGAAATTTACCAGAAACTATCAGAGTTGTCGTAATAGCTTTATTATATGCATTTAAAAGGAATATCAAGGAGTTTGGTATCAAAACGAGCAGTAGTTCTCACTCAATCGCTGCATTAGCCCAAAAGTGTTAAAGCCATTCTGTAAACTAATCAGTGTTGGCCGAGTAATGAGGCCTCATCAAGTTGATCCTATACTTATGACGCATACCGTAAGGCCTCAGATTTAATATTTCAGCTCTTCTTCGATTTTGTGATACATCTGCAACTCAATCAGCATGTGGAAAAGTAGTCGACTGGATCAACTCAGTGGGGATGGAGTTGCCTCCCGCGTGACGTCGCGATTCTGTTCTCTCGGCTAGCAGGTGCTGGTGACAGTGAAGGTGAGAGTGATGGGCGACAAAGCGAGTATTAATAACGCGGGAAGCCGCACGAGAAGGAGGTGGGCGGGTAAGTTCAGTTAAGACATATGATTAAGCAACACAAATAGTGGGAACCACTGCGGAACAAACGCTCGCCCCGACACCACAAATATACTGTATATTAGGGTTTCACCAAGCTGAGTCAAGCGGAGCGTAACGAGTTTCTAGATTTGTGCATATATTCCGTGTGGGTTAGACAAGTTTTGATGTTGGAATCCTCAGCCTTGCACGGGCACATTCTTTGTCCGAGGTAAATAGCTGGTGGCAGTTCTCTTATTGCCGGGGAATTCTGTAGTGATGAGGGGACTTCTTATCGGGTAAGGGCTTGTATTTTACTACTGTAGTATGTAACTCAAGACTGATTTGCTGGAGATGTTCCACGCTTCAGACGTATCGTACTGAAACACGTTAATGTAGGAGGTATCGTGGGAAACGTGCTCGCATGCAAGTTGCTAGATGGCAACGATAAATGAAGGCTCACAGTGCACATTATTTATTGCAGTGATGGTCTGCTATCGCTCTACATTCGTTAATTAGTAGCCATGCCGTCGCAACCCAAGCCCACGAACCTGCAATCAGCGAAGCGCCTGAGGCTTACTCTGGGCCAAAAGGTACTAATATGCAAGATGTCGGGTGCGAAGTGTACGAATTTGACGATGAGGGCATTTTATCTGCCCAGAACACCTGCTCGATCAACGCTCTACAGGATAACGAAGAAGAGTATCTCTACCAAACTGTTGGACCACTCCGGTACCCCTCTGAAGCACATTCTCTGCTATTAGATATCTACTAATACAGTACTTTGGCCGTTCTTTGTGTCCTCTGTATTTTTTGTTAGCTTCGCAGACTTTGTAGGTCCGACCTTTCTCCTATTGCCGGGGAAATCTGTATGTATTGCGCCGTGGGGGTTCACGAAGTGATTTCACAGGAATCGGAAATAAGAGCCAACTGAGGGAATCAGTATCCAGATGAGGGCGTGAATAAGGAACGCCTGATATATAACAAATCTCAAGTGGTATGAAACGATTAGAGAGCATATATTGCTTCTGGATGGTAAAACTACTCAGTTTAGTTAAATATATCGCTAATCTGAGTCGGATCTACGAGAAGTTTTATCTACAAGGAGAGCTCTCTCAAGCTAATCGCTTCTCTGCCGCAAGACGATGCCTTGCGCCTCCATGGTGGTACTGAACTCGTGTCTCGTCAAGACGGTGCTGTACGCTGAGCAGGAGCACGTACCCATTTCCGGGCGGATGCTGATGATTCTCGGTCGGCAGTACGCTGAAGCCCTCCATATTCATTGGAAAATTCAGTTTTTAATTCAAAAAAATATAACATATTTTGAATTTGAAAATTTAAAATATGTTTATTTTGATTTTTAAAGTTTAGATTTGATAAATTTGGTAAAATAAAAAATAATATTTTTTCTAAAAAATAAAAAATATTTTTTTTTCTTAAAGTTATCTTACAA
>BSXT01001332.1:0-34651 GCA_030267785.1 Phytophthora fragariaefolia
ATGTAAAAGGCCTGGCCTTCCCGGTCGCTATTGGTACCCGGTACCAATCGACTTACACACTCCAAGGTTAGATGTTAACTGACTGTATTAATAACACTCCGTTTTAGATCTCTATCTACTGCTTTCCATCTACATAATGAATCCTTGTATATCTTGAATGACTGGCCTGAGGGACCCCTAACCTCTTAAGTATGGCCGACCCTTCGGGCAGGAATATGATAACCTGGAGACGCCCCGACGGAATATTCTATTGGGAGGTCCGGGTGTGCGACACACAGCTGGTGTGTCAGACACTAAGGAGAACAATCGGTCCCTGACTGTCAGTTCTCCTTATTCCCAGAAAGGGGAGGGCCCGGCCAGCTTGGCCCCGTTACAGAGCCCGTACTACGTGACCAGAATCAAAGAGATCCTTATGCGCCTCGCCTCGGCGAAATGCCTATCGACATTCGACGCCAACCTTGGGTATGATGCTCGACGACTCGCGAAGCGGTGTCGGTACCTAACTGCATTCTGCCTACCCTTCGGGAAATTCCGATTCAAGAGACTACCGGTGGATATTTTCACAGCCCCAGATGAATACCAAGCCTGTATGTAACGCACCCTTGGTGACCTCGACTTTGTGGTAGTCTACCTGGACGACATCCTCGTATTTTCACACAACGAGAAAGCGCACCTCGAACACCTGCGCATCGTTTTCGAGCGCTTGGAAAAATATGGAGTCTCATTGAATGTCAAGAAATGCCACCTCCGAAGTTGACTACCTCGGTTACACGCTATCGGCCGAAGGAGTACGACCCCAAGCAAAAAAGATTCAGTCTATCCAGAAAATTGTCATCACCCTCAACCGCAAGGAGCTCCGATGCTTCCTCGGGTTGATACACTGCTACTGCGTCATGGCCCCGAACAAAACCAGCACCAAAGTGCCCTTTTCGTGGCTGTCTACCGACACGGTAGCCTTTCGGGCCATACAGCGGATCTTAGCTGAAGCTTATTATCCTTTTCGAGAAACCGTGCCACATATATGCTGATGCAAGCGAAACCCAACTCGGCGGATTAATTACGCAGGGAGTCAAGATCTTGGCATGCTACTCCTGTAGCCTGAACAAGCACCAGCTTAATTACACCACCATGGAGTTGTAGTTGCTTTCCATTGCAAGTAGATTGGGCCACATTGGGCGTGATTGAGGGCGGAAACCGAGGTTGTATTAGGATGGGGGTAGACTGGGTTGTGCCAATAATCTCTGCCTACTACATGTTGGAAAGTGGGATTACAGGGGGTATGCCAGCTGGTGTATGGGAGAGATCCGTAAATATCGACGGTAGGCGTAAGACCCATGCTAGGAGCTCCGTTGGGCGACTGCTGAGGATCTAACACGACCCACTCTCTATTTTGCATCACGTCGAACACTCTACCCTCTCACTACCACCGCTCAAGGGTTCAAAAGAATAGTAGCGGCTGATATTTGCATATGAACTCTCTGTATGACGGTTGTGCTGGGAAGGTTTACTTGTGATCTCAATCCAGCTGTACAGACCACATTTAACACTACAAGGAGTTACATGACTCTAGTGCCGTCGGCTGGATCCGATTTCGTACATAACTGAAAAGCCGAGAAAACAGCAATTTTGCATTCCTGAGAAATGATACATCATAATTCACAGCAAGGGGGTTTATTTTAGGCGCTCTAGACTAAGTTACCGAAAACCAAAAGTACCAAAAGATCCGCTGATCAATTTTAATAATAACAAACCAATAAAAATAGATTGCATTTTTCTAACCTCAGAGATATTTGTTTTCGACTTCTCGTAGCTCAAAATTTTGTTAGACACCACATAGTAAACGAGGGCTCAAAATGACCGCAAGACACTGGATTTCAACGTGGTACGCTCAGTTTCAAGCGTAACTAAATGCATATTAGTATCGTTTTGTATGACGGAGACTATACACCTGTTTATCCGGTATACTATACGTCGTCGGTACCACTTTATCCGGCTCCGAGTCGTAACGGCTGCGTGCCGCCCGGGGATAACAAAAGGAACAGCTGACAAAGTCCCAGCACCAAGTGCCTCCAGCATCATGCGAATTCTTCGACATGCTGCCAGCATGTCGAGGAATTCTATGCTTACCTTCATCTGTCCCGGCTCCAGCGAGAAGTCGAGTGCAAAATGGAAAAACTGATTTTCATTCTGAACTCAAGCCAACATTTTTTGTTCGGGGTCTGGTCCACACCACGATAGACAATTCATTCCAGAATCGGCCAGGTATCCGACGAGACTTCCGGTAATAGTAGCAGCGCAAGTTCAAGATGGAGCTCTCGCCTGCTGGATGCTCCCTTGGATATGCACAACGAACTTTTACTCAAACGAGGCTACATGGAGGATGCCATCGACGCTGAAAAGGTCGAGCTGGTTGTCAGCTCGCAAACGACTAAAAGGAGACGACGCCATAGACTAACGTCCAAGCAGCTTTGGGAGAAGAGCCAACGAGACGCCGACGCCTCTAGGGTCCTGAACCTCACTTTGGACGTGAACGACCTTCGACAGCAGGTGCACAATTGCCTCGTGCAAAAGAGTCTCTGGGAGACTCGGCAGCTCGTGGCGCGCGAGCAATTCCACGCGCGGTCGCTGCAGTCTGTAGATCACTTCTTCCAGCTGTTCGGTCACGGGTACCCTGCAGCGCTCACGGCTAATGAGGAAAAGTTCTTGACAGTGCTATTAGATGACAATATCGCAGTTGGTGACGGCGTCAGGGGCCGAGCAGAATTTTACGAGCAGTGGCGCCGCTACAAGCAGGTGTTCAATGTGCGTCGCCTGACCAACTTCTCGGCGCGAGTCGTCACCAGTGACGGCAGGGGCTGCTTGATCGAGTGCTCGGGCGAGTTCGAAGGCCGCGTGACTACTGCTGCGTTGGAAACAGTTTTTCCCAACGCTCTCGCGGACAAAGCTCTGTCTGAGCGCGTACTACACCGACGCTTTGTTTGCCCTACGCGGACCCTCATCAGCATTGACTCGAGCGCTTGTTTGGTGCAGTACGATGCCGAGTCCGACGTGTTCGAGGCAATGAGCGAGCTGCTCGATTATAATCCCGTTCAAGTTTCGAGGCTTATGGCGGACGTCAGAATCAGCGAAGGCAGCATGTTGCCTCCCGTGGACAACTGTGTACACGCGAGCGATTGCGGTGATCAGTTCGATGGCGCAGAAGCCACTTCGTCTGTTGCCAGCGCGAAGAGCTCAATAAACTTCATTTTGTCGTAGCCTGATATCAATCCAGCACAAGGGTAAGTTCAAGAAGTAATAATACGCGATTATGTTCTGCAAGTGCTTCAAGCTGAGGTTGCTGTTTGCCCAAAACAGCCCATTACGAACTGGTGGGCTCCCAATCTCATTTCGATCACCAATCCATCTGCTATTGCTCGCCATGTCGATCTCACGGCTGGTAGGCACTCGTTCAGCACTAGGACGACTGGATCAACGAGCCCTGTGGAGACTTGTGATCTGGCAGCTTATCTGGCGATCAACTCCAGGCGGTAAAAGTTCACACCGGATTAATGTTGCATGCGTTCTCTGGAGAAGACATTGCACGCATGCTAGCTGCAAGAAGCGAAAATTATGTCTCTCGCGCGATAACAGCCACCGCGATGCTGACAACGAAGGTATCCTCAATTTTATACTTAAGTACTGGACATGAACGCTCTTCGCCCAGCAGGTACGTAAGTACACAACTATCGTGTCCAAACGCGCCTGTGGGGGACACGAATGTTCATGCCCGAGAGCAGTTCCAAGCACGATCACTAGAGTTCGTGGAGCACTTTTTTACTTGGGTACCCATAGGCGCTTGCAGTGAATGAAAAACACGTTCTTGCCTCCATGCTGGACGATATGATATCGATCGGTGAAGGTGTCACGGGCCCAGCAGAGTTTCTTGAAAAGTGGCGTCGGTACATGAAGGTTTTCGGTGTCCGCCAACAGCACATTGTTGATGTAAACTGTCGCTAGCAACTCGGCTGGTTGCCTGGTCGAGTGCTGGGGTTTGTATAAACGACCGAGACTATTCACTCTGGGTGTGAGTGGGCGCCCGGTGCGTATTCGGATGGGTTCGGTGTCATGACTGAACTGTTCGAGTTTGATGTCCACCACTCATAGAAAATGTTATGATCAGTGGAGATGGCCTTCCTCATTCTGTTAACTCTTTCAGCCTTCGTCGTGTCGAGCACAAATGACAGCTTGCCTAACAGCTCGATAAACTCCATCGATTTAATATACCATGACCGAATGGAAACAGCAACCACGCAGGGTTTTCACTAATCGAACGAACCACGATCAAAAAATCAAATATATACCCACCAGTCCTCGTCGGTGGTCGACTTACTTCACCTTGCTGCTGATACTGCCTACAAAATCTCGATGACATCGTCTTCGTCAATAACTGTATTAGGAGCGCTTGTAGCGACACGGCTGCCACTCAGTCTTCCGTTGCTGGTGGCCATCTTCGGGGTTTCCTCGTCATCCGAGTCCAGAAGTTCAATGAAGTCACTGCTACTGTCCACAGTAGTTTGGGGGCTCTGGTCGCTGATCATGTTTGATAGCTGCAGGGGGGTAGCGGGGACGGCTTCGTTGGATTCAACGTCAGTCTTCGAATCGGTCGCTGCTTCTGTTGGTGGTAGTAGGGGTACCGAACCAGCGCTATTCGTCACTGGAATTAGGGGCAAACCTTTCTCTTTAGCAATCTCGTTGCGCAGCCAGATATCGTCATGCAGCTCCACATCACCCGGGAGCTTGGTCAATTTGAGCCACTTCAGCGTTTCTGCCTTACTCATTGCACTAACAATATCAGTCAGCTGTGAGTTGACTTCGATTGCTAGAGTAGCACCACACTCTTCTGCCTTGCGTTTAAGATCTTGGCAACCCTTTACACCTCGTCTGAGCACAAGCAGGTACCGATCCTTAAGCTTCATCGTTAGACGCTCTTGTTTGCATGCCTTGGCTGTCGCTTCAGCTTGCTTTCGCGCAATTTGTTCCTGCCGCTGAGCCCTTTGCTGCTGGTCAAATATGGCCTGGAGACGAGGAGGCAGCACTCGGCCATTATTTGGCGGGACATAACCTGCTAAAGACCGAGGTTCAGTTGCGGGGATTGACGCAGCAGCAGGCGTTGTTGCAGGGGCTCCTGCTGGAATTGAGAGTGCGGATACTCCTGTTGGAACTGGGGCTGATGTTGTTGATGGTATAGCGCCTGGAGCAGGTACAGGAACGCCAGGCATGCGACCTAAAAACGGGTATGCAGCTGCCGGGTTTTCCGAAGCAGGCACTGCCCCGGCGGTTTTAATAGGTCGCTTGCAGTACAAGCATTCAATCGTCGTCGGCACTGGAACTTTCGTCGTCGAGGTGGGGAAAATCTCATTCGGTACACGACAATGGTCACAATACTTCACCAACATACCTTCTCTGCTAATCAGGTGTGTGCCTCCCTGTCGTAGTCTCCGAACCGCCTTAAAGTACGAGTGAGCCTCCAGAAGTTCCTTTTGTTCATCAAGCGAGCATTGTTGATCCAGGTCTTCTTCAAACATGGTCTCTTGCTCAAACCAGTCGATAATGCACCGTCGATCAGCCAGCATGCCGGCAGCGCTGATTTCTCCGTTGTCAGCTGTGGTAGAGGTCGAGGTAGCTCTGTCCCGCATTTCTGTCAAGATATTTTCGAGAACAGGATCCTCGTGAGGGAAAGCTTGAATAGCTAGCTCTTCATCATCTGCTGCCTTTCCCTGGGCGTGCGACAGTGAGTCCTCAAAGTCATCAATGCTGAAGTATTTTTGCAGCTCAGACATCATGAACTTCCTCTCAGTTGTTTTTTCATCCACAATACGCTTAGCAACGCCCTCTTTGCGAATTTGCAAATCATACACTTTCTTCTCCATAGTGCCCATGGTCACGAACCGGTACACGAAGACGGGTTTTGTCTGACCAAATCGATATGAGCGACACATCGACTGGGAGTCATTACATGGGTTCCAGCACACGTCGAAGATAATGATTCTGTTGCCTGCGCATAGGTTGATTCCCTCTCCACCTGCTTTCGTTGAAATCATGATTAGGTCGACGTCTTCTTCCAGATCATTAAATTGGGCAATCTGACGGAAACGATCTTGTGGGGACGTACTTCCATCAATACGCAAATAGTTGAGACGTTTTGCGTGGCGCCGCTGGTATTTGTTGTGTTTGGTAATCATTAATCCAATAGCATTCAGAGTAGGAATACTTTGTGAGAATATAATCACACGGTCACCAACGTCTTGACACGCCGATAAGAGTTCCATGAGAATCATCATCTTGCCACTGGCCTCAAGTTGACCAGGGACATACTTCTCCACAAATTCCTGGGCAAACTTTAGACGATGCCATGCTCCGCCCGATGGTGGTGCTGCTGGTTTAGGCGTAGTATTACTGGGCATATCCAGCATACTCAAGAGCATTGACTCGTCGGCATCATCGTCATCATCGTTGTCATTAACGATACGAGGTCCGCATGGCATGGCAAGTGCATTGGGCCTAGACGCACTTGATCTAGATTTGGGTGCGTCGTCGTAGGGATCAAAATCATTTCCACCATCCTCAACGCCGAAAATGTCCGATACACCTCGACGCTTAGTCTTTTTACCAGCCCCATTCCGCTCCTCTTCTTCAAGACGCTTATACGTTTCGCAGATGACATCAGGATGGTTTGAAATTGCCAACGCGATGTGGTAGCCACCGAGCACATCCACCTGGTCAGAATTGCCACGAGTTGGTACTCCTCGCTGAAGAAATTTACGGTACAGATGTGCTTGAGAATCAGTCAACTTGCACATAAGTACATATTCCTTCTTGGGAGGCAATTGCCTGAAGAGGTATTGTTGATCTCGGCGTAGCACGAGCGGCTTCAGCTCCCGTGTAAGGACAAAAGCGCGCTGTCGAGCCAGCCTCAGATCAGCCTCCGAGCTATCAATGCACTGTCCATTCTTGATGGGATCCACAAATCGGTTTTTGAACTCTTCCAGGGATCCCAGAAAATCGGGACGCGCGAAATTGACCATTGTCCAGTACTCTTCCAGATGATTCTGCAGCGGGTAGCCTGTCAAAATAATGCGCCGCGTCGTCTTGACATGCGCTAGGGCCTTCACCAGCTTGGACTTGTGGTTACGGACTCGGTGGCCTTCATCCAGCACGATGAGATCTGGGCCCGGGTCGCTCAAGCACTCGTAGACCTGCTTGATCAGATGCGCATACTTCTGGTTGCTGGCCGCGATTTTCTCCTCTCCACTCGATTGCAGCACGAGGAGCCGGTAGAGCTCATAGCCCATGATGAGCAGCCCGCCGCGCTTGTACCAGCGCTTGACGACGTGCACGCGGTCGCTCATCTTCTTCTCGCGGCTGGACTCGAGCGTGTGCAGTCCGATCCGCCGCGCCTCCCTCTTGCCCAGCCACTTGACGACCTCGGCCTCCCAGTTCCGCACGCAGATTGTCGGCGCCAGGATGAGCACGTGCTTGTGTCGCTGCACGGCGTGTCCGTCCTCGTCCAGCGTCTTCTTGTTCAGGAAGGCCTGCACCGTCGTGATCACCTGCAGCGTCTTGCCGAGGCCCATGAAGTCGGCCAGCACGCAGCCGAATCCCTCGGGCTCGACAGCCACGTGGCTCCACAGGAACCTGGCGCCTTTGACCTGGTGGGGCTTGAGCGTGTCCACGAGGTCTTTGTACACGAACACGGGCGCGTCTTCCGTGCCCTCGTCGCCGGTGGGGGGCGCGCCGTCGGCCGTCACGGGGTTGAGGCACAGCGTCTGCTGCTGCTGCTGCTGCTCCACCGCCAGCTGGTCCTCGGACAGCGCGGCGAAGTTGCCGAGGATGGCGTCGATCCGCTGCGCGCGCTTGGCCTCCGCCTCACGCGCCTTGCGCGTGCTGTCGTCCAGCTCGGCGTCGTCCAGGACGTCGGCGATGCGGCGGCGGCGGTTCCAGCGCTCGGCGCGCGCCGACTGCGCGGCCTTGCGCTTGGTTCCCTTCGTCTTCTTGGCGGCGGCGCGGCGTCCTCTGGGCTGGAAGAAGGCGCCGACGGCCGCTTCTTCCTCTTCACTTTCTTCTTCATCTTCTTCTTCTTCTTCTTCTTCTGCTTCTTCTTCTTCTTCTGCCTCCAACTCGTTCTCGCCGTCGCTCGCGCTCTCGTGCGCGGGGTCCCACTCGGCCTCGCTCTCGGACGACTCGTCCACCGCCAGGATGTCGATCTCCTCCGACGACATGGCGCTGGTTGGGGACTGGCGGTGGCGCGAAACCTGGCGAGCGTCTACCGTACCTCACAGAACGAGTGCGGGGCAAAAATAGGCCGCTTCGGAGTCGGGGAAAGCTGATGCGGCGTCGGGGGGGGGGCAGTCCCGCTTGGCGAGACTTCACGCGCCGACAGAATGAATAAGGAGGGGAGACTCCAACTGCTAACAGGGAGATCGAGTTTGCTCGCACCCTACTCCCAACGAAAGGCAAGTTTTGGTTTTGTATACATGTACAGCAGGAGGCTGCTTCTGCTCACATGTGTGAGGAGGTGGCCAGCTACATGACAGCAAAAGGCATCATTGATGAACTAGTCCCTGCTGGTCCGTGCAATATTGCGACCTAGGCCTATCGACCTCTTGAAAACAGCAAGGTCTCAAAACTGGAAAGTGAAGCAGACCATCCCTCCTGGACCTAAGTATAAAGTAGACCGCGTGCAAGTCATCCAACGGGTTGAAGAGGCTGCGCCAGCCGAAATTGAGTCTCAGAACGAGGACCGGAAAGTGAATTTATGTCTGTAAAAATTTCAAAAGCTCGGTCAGGAGCAAACACGCTCTTTCCTCAAACGCATTATTTTTGTGAGGTACGGTACTTTTTTGCTCCAGATGGCCAGTACCGTGACCCCGCGTCTAGTTACGAGACCAGTCTCTGGGGCCCATGTTGAAGTGGACCAGCTGGTGAAATGCGGTGGTTGGCTATTGAGGCCCCGAGCGAGCACTACGCTAGTTTCTTGCCGCCCGGGGCATGGCCCTAGCTAGCTACAGTACAAACTCATAGAGAACGTTTTCGGCCGGTGCATCGGCCGGGTCGCACTTGTCGGACGCGCTTTTGGTCGGGGAAGTCTCGGCGGCCTTCTCCACAGTGTCGGGCGACGTCACGTCGGTGCTGGTGCTGACCGCTGGCGCTGCTGAGCTGGTCTCGCTCACCTTGGCGCTCGCAGTATCGCTGTCGCCGTCGCCGTCGCCGTCTGCATCGGATTCCGTTGCGGTGGCCTCGGCGGCTTTCGGTGATCCCTTGCCAGGCTCCGACGTGTCGGCGCCGGTCACGTCCTTCCAGCTCGTGACCGAGGACGTGCCATCTTCACTCTGCGTATCCTTCAGCTGCTGCTCCCAGACTGCAGCACTCGCATTCACAAAGGCTTGGTTCGCTGCCAAGGCTCGTACGTTCCGCTCCCGTGTCAACATGAGCTGCTGGTAGTATGCCTGCACATGAGCTTGCTGTCGGCGACGCTCCTCCAGTGCTGTCAAACGATCCTGGATTATCCGGGGGTCCATTATTCCACCTTGAAGTGGGATCGCGCTCAGGTCTTCACCGCCCGCAACACTCATGGAAAGACTATTTGCGAGCATCACTTGCTGGTGGTAATAGAACTGCTGGAGTTGTCGCTGATACTCCTCGGCTGCTGCAAGCTCCGGGTTGGCCATCGCGAAATTGCTGCCTTCAGCTTCTGTTGTTTCATTTGAGCTGTCGGTGGTCTCCGCTGTCTTCGTCGCTTCTTCTGCTCCCTCTTGCTCTTGCAATGACTGCTGGAAACCAGCTTGACTAGCGTTCATCTGTTCCATTTGTTGTCTTTGCTGTACGCGTAGCCGGAAGATAGCTGCGAGTTTTTCCCGTGTATCGCTGCCCAATCCACCCCGACCTGACTGAGGTGGCAGCGGGGCTGTCTTTACGGCTGCTGTTGGCTGGTCAGCCGCCTTGTTGACAGCCCCAGTCTTCTTAGACTTCTTCGACTTATTTGCTGGACTACGCTTAGCTCCAGTAGGCGTCGAGGCACTTACCTCCACCACGTCTTTGGTGGTATCTCGTTTCCGTTTAGGCCCACCAGGACTTACATTATTTCCTTTTCGTCGGGTCTTAGTTTTTGCAGTAGCACGCTTTTTAGAGCGTCTTGGGGACCCTTCTTCCTCCACCACGTCTTCCGCAACTTCTTCTTCCTCCTCGGCTTCGTCGTTGGATGCCTCACACCCTTCAACCTCGACGTCGAGCACCAAGTCTGCCGTTTCACTCTCATTCTTGCGCTCACTGTCTTCGTCAGTCGTCCCCACAACAACTTGAACGCGCCTTGATGTTCGTCTAGCCGGGGACGACAAACTCTTTTTCGAAGACACTTTCTTCCCAGCGCGCGGCGACTTCTTTGTGTTCTTTTTCGCAGTCTTTGCATTTTTGGGGCTCCTTTTCACGACGCGCGTCGCTGCTGGCTGTGCTTCCTCAGGCTCTATCACCTGTTCAGCATGTCGTTTCCGATCCGTGCTGACAGTCTGCAGCGCTTTCCGAGCCGCCTGTCGTGCCTTCGGCGACAAGGCGTTCCGTTTCTTCGCCTTCGTCGCCTTGGCCTTGGCCTTTCCCTTCTGGCGCTGCACAGCCGCCTCCTCCTCGGTTGCGAACAGCGAGATGTCTCCATCCCAGCTCACGTCCTTCTTCTTGGCCACGCCGCTACGGCTGCCATGGGCCGCTACCTCCTCCAGCGGCACCCACGCGTCGAACCTCGCGTTCCAGCCCATGTAGTGCACGAAGAGCAGCTCCCTGTCCGGGTCCAGGTCCAGGACGCGGGCCTCTGCGAACTGCTCCCCTCGGTAGTGCACGTCCACCATGAGCTGGTAGCCGTGGAGCTTGGACGTGTCCACGGCGGGCGTTTCGTTCTCCTTCTTCTTGTGCTGCTGCTGCTGCTTCTTCTCCTCCTTCCGCTTCTTCGCGTGGCTGCGGCTCTTGTTCTTCTCGTCGCCGCCGTTCTCCGTCTGCGGGGGCGGCGTCTTGGCCGCGCGGCTGCGAGCGGCGGGGCCCGACGCGTCGGCCACCACCTCGCCGATCCGGGCGCTAGCGCGCACCGCGGCGCGTCTCTTGGGCGTGTGCGGCGGCTTCTCCTCCCTCGTCTCCTTCTCGTCCGCGGGCGGCGACGGCATCGTGGAGCGCAGCAGCCTGCGCGTCACGTACATGGACGCGGTCTCTGGGGGCTCCGCGGCGGCTTCGGGCGCGCTCGTGCTCGTGCTCGGGCTCCGCGGCGTCCGGTCCACCTCGCAGCTCCGCGGCGAATGCTAATGTGGGCGGCAGTTGGGCGTGAAGGGTCGCGGGGGGCGACAGCAGGTTCGTAACCTTCGAAATATAGGCTGTCGCGGGGAATAGGTTCGCAGAGGGTCCTTTGCATTTGGTGGTTGTATGCGGAGGGAGGGAAACAAGACATTTCGTTTCGGAGGTGGCGGTTGAACTTCATGTGAAAGCGATCTTTCCGGCGACAGCAGAAAACTGGCACGTCACAGTGCTGCTCAAGCTGAAGTTGATTATGGGACGAGAGGTTCGCTCCCTGTGGCTTTCAGGCTGAGGGTGCTTGGGGTACACGTCTTCCTACTAGTAGTATTGTTTTTTATATATATGATACTCAAGTCAATCACTAGTGCTATGCTACGCCGCCGGGTCCTCCTGCTTTCGTTATGGCGAAATGGCAATGGAGTGGATCGGAGCGGGGCTCGCGTGCGCGCTGCTTGTGGATCCGTACGAGTTCATGCGCCGGAGACTCCGACGAGTGGGAGTGCCCTTGCTGTCACTCGGGACGTGGTGGACGCGCTGCGACGCAGCGGAGAAGAGCGTGCGCACTGGTGTGGGGCTGGATGGCCGGACGTCGGGAGTGGCCAGCACGCTGCGTTCTGATTGCCGGACAGCGCGGCGAGCCATTTCGCGCCAGTCGATGCGCCACAAAGTGAGCACCATCAAGCTGAACTTTACAATTTCACCGCAAACAGCGCCCCACCAAAGTCCGTGCAGCCCCCAGTTCCAGGCTATCCCCAGAAGGTAGGATGTCGGCAGCATGGTAAGCCAAGATCCAGCGGTCGTAATGGCCACCAAGGTTGCCGCCAACGACATGGCCTCCACCACGGCCGACATAATGATGTGCAGGCCTGATAAAAACACAGCGGAGCAAAAGATAGGCATCGTGCTGTCGATGTCCGCAGCAACGACTGGGTCCTCAGTGAAGAATCCAATGATAGGAGCTCGGAACATGTACGTCAGCAACGCGCATATGAAGGTCGTGATGCCTCCGAGTAGTGTACTCACGTACAGCGTCTGCTTCGCAGCTGCAGGACGGTTTGCTCCCAAAAAGTTGGCCGAGCGAACCTGCATCGGCAAACCAAACCCCCAGTAGATACCGAAAGTAAGGCCCCACAGACTGAACAGGACGCTGTTAGCTGCTAGCTTGACTGAGCCCAACGACCCCGCCAGTGCTGAGATCACGTTGTACACCCACTCGTCAAGAGCCTGGTTAATGGTCATTCCCACGGAGAGAGAAACGAATGCGCGCACGCGCTCCCATTGCATGCATGCTGCAAGATCAAAGCCAGCCCAAGTCTTTCTGTGGTATCCCTTGTACCAAAAGCCATACACCACGAGCGACACTGGCTGAAAGATCGACGACACGCTTTGCGCAATAGGAGCACCGATAAAGCCAAGCGCCGGGAACGGACCACAACCATAGATAAAGACGTAGTTAGTGACCAACGAGACACCAACACTAGCGACGCCGATGACTGCTGGTGGCTCCATGATCTCCTGCGACTGAAGATACTGTCGGAGCGCACAGTATATCGCCTGCGGCAACACGGTAGGAGCAAGATAGCGAGCATATCTGTCGGCAAGCATAAGAACTTCGAGATCGTCGGTCACCAGTCGCAGGACGATATCCACATAAAAGAATGAGATCATCACTGGAATAGAGAGAAGTGTGATGAAGATCAGCGCCAATTGCAGCCACACGCCCACGAGAGCGTAGTTTTTAGCGCCATACGCCTGGCCGCAGAGTGTGCACACTGAAATGGCAAAACCAAAGATGAGCATCTGGACCCCGTTGGTCCAGACGCTCGCCAACGCGCTGGCCGCAAGCTCCTTCGACCCCAAGTGTCCGAGGAACGCCGTGCTGACGGTAGTCAGCGAGATACGGCAGAACGTGGTGACGCTGACCAGCCATCCCATGTTCCAAATGGCGCATGATTCCTCGTTGAACGTCGGCAACGGCTCCTCCGCCTCCTCCTCCTTCATCGACGAGAATGTCTCATCTAGCAGCAGCGACGTCCTTTCATTGGCGCCTTTGAGCTTGAAGAGGACGTCACTTCCCTTGGTCTGTGGGTCGACCTGCACGACAACCTTGGCGTCTTCGGTGCCCCATCGCGACGTCGACTGTCCGTCGAGCGTCTTCGGAAGCGTGGGCACCGTCATGACAGACAACAAGTGTTCACCTGGATCCAGAGCGAAAAGCTTATCTTTGCCGGGTGAGGTTTCGGGAAAAGTCTGTGTGGCGCCTCCTGGTGGCGAGCAACAAGGAGTTTCGATCGTTTTCTATCACTTTGCGAGGAACAAACTCCAAAAACGATCGAAACTCCCTTCGGATTATATTTCGGGCATGCCCCGTGACGTGGACATGGGCTCCATTGGCATTCGTAGAACTGAGACTATCGATCGAGGGAGTGCAACATCGTTGCAGCTCTACTTGTAGTTGAAGTTGTTCAGTTTCGGTGGCCCACACGATAGATCGCTTCAACTTGACATGGCTACATTTCGAGTCATATAGCTAGCTCGTCTTACTGCTCCCGGTTGATGTTATGAAGCGTGTTCACAGAACCGTAGGAGTTGCTACGCCGTAGATTCCTCTTCGCGCCCAAGTCACCGGCAGGAATATGGTGGTGGTGATGGTGGATGCGCGGCGGCGTCGACAGGATTGCGAGCACGGGCGTCGTGCCAGCCATCGTGGGCGTAGAAGGAAGCACAAGCTCCGAACGCAACAGCACGTCTTCCTCAAGCTCCTCTTCTGTCAGGACATCACCCTCTGACTGGATCACAGCGCGTCGAGCCATCTCACGCCAGTCAATGTGCCACAGTGCCAGCGCCATTAGGGTGAACTTGACGGTCTCACCCCAGAGACTGCCCCACCAGAGTCCATGCAGTCCACCGTTCCATTGAAGACCCATCAAATACGAAGCTGGTAGCATAACGACCCAAGATCCTATTGTTGTGATGATCACAAGAGTCGTCGCAAGTGACATCGCTTCGACCACAGCCGACATAATAACGTGCAGCCCGGAAATGAACACCGCTGCACAGAAGATAGGCATGGTACTCGTGATTGCGGCAACCACAGTCGGGTCGTGAGTGAAAAATCTCGCGATGGGGTCACGGAAGGCGTACGTCAGTAATGCCGACACGAACGCAGTCAGTCCTCCAAGAACAAAGCCAACGTGAAGAGTGCGCTTCGCAGCCACAGGACGGTTTGCTCCCAAGAAATTTGCCACGCGAACTTGTGTGGGCAGACCAAAGCCCCAGTAAACGCCGAAAATGAGTCCCCAGAGGTTGAACAGGATGCTGTTGGCAGCCAAATTCCACGCGCCGAGTGACCCTGCGAGGGCTGAGATCACGTTGTAGACCCATTCGTCCAGCGCCAGATTGATTGTCATACCTGCCGACAGGAACGCAAAAGTGCGTACGCGTTCCCACTGCAAACAGCCGCGAAGGTCGAAGCCGAACCACGTCTTCTTGTGATAGCCCTTGTACCAAAAGGCGTAGATCACCAGCGCCGTGGGCTGGAAGATGGAAGACAAGGATTGAGAGATAGGCGCACCAATGAACCCCAGACCTGGGATTGAACCACAGCCGTAGATGAACACGTAGTTCGAGCACAGCGATACCGCCACGCTAGCGATACTAATGATTGTCGCCGGCCGAACTATCTCCTGTGCTTGCAGATACTGCCGCAACGCGCAGTAAATTGCCTGAGGGAGCACGCTTGGTGCAAGGTAGCGCGCGTATGTGTCGGCTAGAGCAAGCACCTCGCGGTCGTCCGTCACAATGCTCAGGATCTTGTCCACGTAGAAGAAGGAGACCATGACGGGCACCGAGAGCGCCACAAGGAAGAGCAGCGCCAGCTGCAGCCAGACGCCCACGAGGCGGTAGTTCTTGGCGCCGTAGGCCTGGCCACATAGCGTGCACACCGACACTGCGAAGCCGAAGATGAGGATCTGCACGCCGCCCGTCCAGACGTTGGCCAGTGCGCTGGCTGCCAGCTCCGTGGAGCCCAGGCGGCCCAGGAAGGCCGTGCTGATGGTGGACAGCGAGATGCGGCAGAAGGTTGTCACGCTCACCTGCCAGCCCATGCTCCAGATGGCGTGGGCTTCCTCGCGGAACGAGGGCACCGCATCCTCCTGCGCTGCATCTGCACCCGCCAACAGGCGCGTTTCGTCCGTTGTGGCGAGGGGTTTGGCCGCCAGACTGCCCTGCCACGCGTCGTCGTCCTCCTCGATGGAGTAGCGGTCGATCTGCAGCGCGTGGGCTGACGGGGGCGCGTCCAGCGACACCGAGCGCCTGTGCGCGGGCTCCTCCGCCGCGGTCGTCGCCGACGTCATGCTGCGACTGTCTCCGCTATTTTCCGCCGCGAATGGATGGGGAGGATGGGAGGAGCTGCAGCGGTTGCAATTCCGCAAAGTTGGTACAATGTGTGTGCTAACTTCGCGTGATCAGCGGGGTGATCGATCGGCTCACGGCAACTTGGCTGGGCCAGGCTGGCTCGTGGCGCCCAGAATGTAAGCTTAGCGACGGAAGGCAGCAGCGATCTTGCGCGTGCAAGAAGTTGAAGGCCAAGTGAGTGTGATTAACCCACGCGATAGCACCGGAATGCTTGACTTGCTGTTCCCTCAAGCTCTGAGAGCGTCAGTGAAACGCTGCGCTGCGCAATACACTACATGTATATCCCGGTGTCTGCCAGCCACCAGACACTGTCTGAGGTTGCTGGGTTGTGTGCAAAGCTTCGAGGAGTTACCTCATCTAAAGAGAACTAACCCTACCCAAACACCGGAGAAACCAGGTACAGTGTTGCGCCTCGCCCTCTGTTTAATTTAGGCCCTGGTTTTGCCGTGGGTGTCCTATGTGTAAGCCAAAAGTCGCAGTTGTAGTGCTCGATGGTATCGAGTAGCAAGAACTCCGTGCACCATACCTTGTGGTATGGTGGATGCAATATGGTGGCTGCTAGGGATCAAGAGTGAATTTCCAGGTTTCAGTTGCGAGAGACGAAGATTACTATACTCGTTTCGAGAATAACGAAGAGGTATATAGGGGGCTTATGCCAGGAGATTGACACGAAATATTCCTTCGTTCGTTGTTCTCACCCGTCCAGGCCGAATCCTTGCACGTGTACATACATGTGCATGTTTGTGCAAGCCCACTTAGATAGGGTAATTCCTAGCAAAGCTTCACTTGCGCTCGTTGCAGTGACAAAGGTTGACACAGGTTGAAGTGGGGCGATCACTTGACAGGATTTGCCAGCAATCCAGTAGAGATCCCTTTAGGGACGGAGAGCTGAGACCGAGCGAACTTGACAGTGTCAAGTTGACACCGCCGTCGCTGCAAGGAATGCTGCCTCGGCGGTCGTGCTTCCTATCGATCCTCAACTCGGTTGTGATGGCCTTGCGATGCGGTGCCAGCGAGGGAAAGAGCCTTCTGGAGGCATTCCGCCGCTCTTGTCAGGACGGTCTATGAAAAAATGGAAGCGACGATCCATCATCAGAAACTTCAGAAACATGAAATGCCGGTCAAGGTGTCGTCGATCAGGAGGAATGAGTTCTGGGGGCAAGGAGTTCTAGGGGCAAGACCGACTCTGAGTGATCGTAAATAATAACTTATTGACTTTACAACTCACGAAACCAAAGTGTATGCGGGCCGAGAAGCCACGCTCATAACAAAGCTGGGGTCAGGCACGTCTCAATTCACGGTGCCTTGGTCTGAGCCGCGTTGTGCTGCTTGCAGAAGTAGTTGTGCTTCTGGTACGAGCGGCGGTTGCAGCCCTCCATCTTGCAGCGGTTACCACCGCCGTGGGCCCAGCAGAAGCCTCCGGGCGCCGCCACCTTGGAGCACCCGGGGGCGTCGCAGATGTGGCCGCCGCCGTGCGACCAGCAGTAGCCGTAGCGCTTGGCCTTGCTGGTGCAGCCGGCGATCTTGCACAGCTTACAGCCGCCGTGGTGGAAGCAACGGTTGTACAGCCGCGCACCGTGTGTGCAATTCGGGTACGTGCAGCGCGAGCCGCCGCCATGGCGCACGCAGCGTCCCCTCGACACGGCAGCGCGAGGACACTCGTCCTGCGCGCAGATGGACGACTTGCGCACGCGCATCTTGCCGTGGTGGTTGCCGCCGGCCAGCAGCTGCTCCACGCGTTTCTCCATGATGGCGTTGCCCGAGAGCAGGTTGCGGCCGCCGATGTGCAAGCCGGAGAGGCGAGCACCGCCGTCGCTCACATCAGCGTCGTTGTCGTCGCCCGCGTTGCCGTCCGAGTCGACCATACCCATGTCCGCCTTGCTGAGCGGGGACATGGTGGGCGAAACGGAGGCGCTGCTACTGCCGTGCGACGGCGTGTGCAGCGACGAGGGGTTCAAGATGAAGGCCAGCGCCGTCTTGTTCTCGTCCTCGCGCAGCATGATTGGAAGGCTTTTGCACGACTGCTTCAATCGGGGAATGGCGGTCTCGGGCGAAAGTGAGCCCCGTGAAGGCGCTCGCGGCGCGAGGATGGACGAGAACTCTCCGGCCAATCCTCGCGCCGGAGTCGCGCGTGACGCTCTCTCACGCACCGGCGAGGTGGGGATGGGGCGCGTGACGTCGCCCCGCGCCGGCCGGCAACGGCTGCGTGCTGGTGGTGGAGCCTGCCACTTCAACGCAGATGGCGCCGGCGGTGGCCGTTCTCGCTGACCTGGCAAGTTAAACCAGCCATGATGGCATGCTCGCATGAGCCAGGAGACCGTGGCGGCAAGGCAATGGCAATGACAATGATAATGAAGCCATGGCCGCAGCCGAATATGCAGATTCGAGCGAATCTGACGACCCGGCAACGGATGACAGAGGGCAAGCAAACCTCGCGGCAACCGGTGGCCGCGGCGCCCCATCGACGCAGGCCTGCCTCGATGGCCCGGGAAGGTTGCCTGCGCGTTGCCGACAGGGCCAGCCGGCGAGGAGGGTCCCCCGCGTCGTGGGGACCCTCTTGGTGATGTCGGCCTGGGACTGTGCCGCTCTTTGCGCGTGCCGGTTCTCGAGGCCGAGCAGAGCCCGAGCGGTGCCCGTGACGCGCCGCGACAAGACGGTGGGCGCTTCGACCGGCCGCCGGCGGGATGCACCAGAACGCAGCAGGGCTCCGGATGTCCATGGGCAAGGCTGCCGCAGCGCCTGGGCACGACTGCGGTCCGCTATCCTCGAGTCTAGCGCTGCACGCTGCAGAGCTTCGAGGCGCACGAACGAGAGGGTTGGGGACCCGGCGGCGCTGCAGGTTTCACCACCTCCAAATACACCGCAAGATGCCGATGGGCACTTCTGAAGATTCAGGGGCAGAAACGAGCGTTGTCCGGTGTCAGGCCCGTGGCACCATCGCCAATGGCGATGGCGATGGCGATTCGCCGTGGCTACTGGGCTCCAGTCTGCCAGACTGTCTGGGGATTCCTGCCGTAAGCAGCGGCATCTTGAGCTGGGAATCGCCCGTGAGCTGCGCGTTGCGAGACAAATCAAGCCGGCCACAGTCGATCCACTGAGCCGGCACCGCGGTGAGCAACAGCAGCAAGAGGCCGCTGCCAGCAAGTCGCTGCTACTGCCCTCAAATTGCTGGCGGCAGCGGCCTGCGCGGTCGCTGATGCTTGGCTTGTTTCTGCCTGCGTGATGGTTCTCAGGCGTCAGCGCGCGGCGCCGCCAATGAGGGGCCGAAAGCGTCCGCGTCATGGCGCCGCCGGTGCGTGGCCGCGGTCTCTTCCTGGCGGCAAGCGGCGGTGAGAACAAAAGGAGGATGTGGCCCAGTGGAACGGCATTGGCCGGGTTAATGGCCAGGGTCGATTGCGTTTAACAACGCGCGCTGATTGATGCGGGCTCCCGGTCTGCCACGGCGGGATGATTTCGCGGCGTGAATCACACTGGTCGCGCGCTCTGGTAGGCCCCGGCGACCGTGACGCCGCAGCGAAGTCCGAGAGATGAGGCGTTCGCTGTCTGGGGCAGTCAAGGGAGAAGATTTGAGAGATGCATGCATGCAGCGGTCCGTGTCAATCAAACTTGCACATGTTATGCTTAAAAACGCTACGGGAAACTAGGTTCGTTGCGCAGACAGACAGCAGCAGCTAACTAGGCTAGGTTCCTCGTTTCCATACTCTTCGTCCAAATAAATAGGCACCGTGCGTGGGTGTCTCTCCTTACACGTTGTAGGCAGCGTGGCCCTTGCAGTAGTAGCCGTACTTCTGGTACGAGCGCTTGCTGCAGCCCTCCAGCTTGCAGCGGTTGCCACCGCCGTGAGCCCAGCAAGAGCCGCCCTGGGCTGCCACCTTGACGCAGCCCTCGGTGCTGCAGATGCGGCCGCCGCCGTGGGACCAGCAGTAGCCATAGCGCTTGGCCTTGCTGTTGCAGCCCGAGGCGAGGCAGATGGTGGAGCCGCCGTGCTGGAAGCAGCGGTTGCGCAGCTTGGCGCCGTTTGTGCATCCCTCAAAGGTGCAGCGCGAGCCACCACCATGGCGCACGCAGCTGCGGCGCGACACTGCGAGGCTAGTGCACCCCTTCTCCTTACACATGCGCGTCTTTTTCTTCTGCGCACCGGTCGCGCCCTGCTTGGGGCTCAGGTCGGCGTCCGAGAACTCGCCCTCGGAGCTCGTGGCCGCCGACGCGCAGCTGTCGAGCGTCGGCGAGGCGACCGCGGGCACGAAAATCGAGGGCAGCGCGCCACTGGCACTGCGGATCCTCTTGCTGGGCGCGGGCAGCACCTGGCTGGGCAACTGCGGTGCGTTGCGCTTGCGGCGCAGCGTGGGGGTAGCGGGAGAGCACAGCAGCGCGGCCAGCACAGCCTGCTCGCCGCTCCAGGCGGCCACGGAGCTGGGCGAGCCGCCGTTCCATCCGCAGGTCTTGGGCAGCAGCGAGGTGGCGGCCGGCTGCAGCGGCACGATCCGCTGCAGCGCCGAGGCCGAGGCGGCCTCGACGGGGTTCAGGATGAAGTCGAGTTGGGTCTTGGCGGCCATGTCGGTTCGGCGCAGCGGATTGAGTTGTGGGCGCAGCTGGCGGAGCGGCAGTGGCGGGAGCTGGTCACCGCGCAGGAGGACGCAATCTCGCCGAGGCGGCGCTGGAAGCTCGTGGGGCCGGTGGCGTGGGGCCAGCGGGCGCGCTGAGTTGAGTTCCTCGCGCTGGCGTGGCGAGGCCCAATGAGATTCGCGCGCGTGCGGGCGTCGAACCAAATGCGGAAGTGGGCGGCGCGAAGCGCAGACGCAGCGGAGACACAGCACTGAGGAGCATCGGAGACCGGTCCAACAGCGGAAAAGGCGACTGGGGCGCGCTCGCGGTGCTCATTGGCGCGTCCCGAGGTCCGCCGTAGCCACTTAGGTACCGTGGATTCGTCTACGTGGACGACTTGAGGCGCCGTGCGCCTTTTCAGCCAATGGGAGATGGCGTAGACCGCGCTATGCACGGACTCCGAAACGGGCCCCCCTGCAACACCAGAACGGGCGTCTGCAAGCGCGGGCGTGACGACGGCAAACCGGCCCAATTGCAGCGCCGCAGACTGCGACGCGGCGCGCAGAACACCAATGAGCGCCGCGGGTGCGGCCACTGCAGCGAGGCCGCGGGATGCGCTCGGCGCCTGGCCGCGCTTGCTGGCGAGTTTAACATATCTGCTTGCTTGGTAGCAGAACTGGCGCGGCTAGCAAAATGCTGGGGGGCATTTCTGAAGTTTTTTTTGCATGCTTGCGGTGCGACCAACCACCAAAACGCTCCTGCCACTCGCTTTCGGGTGGCAGATGTTACGCCGAGCACTGTACTGGCCGGGGCCACGCGCGAGCTGCAGGAGCCGTGAGCTGCTCACTGAGCATGTCACCGTGGCGGCGCTCGTGCGTGGCGCGGTCAAATCGCGTGCGAGAGGGATCGCTGCCACTGCCGTCGTCCGATTCGGACAGCGGCGCGTGCTCGACTTGGCTGTCAAGTTGGCAGTGCCCCTTCTGGGCTTGCTGTGCCGCAGGGTGACGATCTGCACCGCCCACACGAATCGTGTGACACGATGCGGCAAGACCCGAGTCTCTGCGACTGTCGCATGTGTCCTCCGAAGAACAAGCACATCGGATTCATCAGGCATCCGAATCTCTTTCTCTTTGAAACGTTTATCGTTGCGAGCAGATTCTCCCTTTGAAGAGATCCGGAGTCAATTGTCCGCTGTGAGCACCATGCCGTTGCTGCAAAATGCAGCCCAGCAGATTCCTTGTCTGCAAGCGAGTTTTGGAGCGTGGCTATGCATCGGCATTACAGCGCAGCAGCTCGTCCGTCAGTCCAGCGCGATGGCCACCGTCGGTCCGGAGAAATCAGCAGCCAATTCTGGTTGAAGGCGCTTGCTTCCGTCCTGCATTACCACGACCAGTATTGTCGACACCCCGGGAATGGTTAGCTACACAGTCCAGTTGGCATCCAACTGTGAAAACGTCGGCGCGTGCCTGCGGAGCGGTGCTCAGCCAACCACATGCAACACCCGCACATCAACCGAGACTTAGATGCCTGTGCGGCACTGGGAAACCGCTACGACGGGCACGTGCTCGGTTCAGGCAGAACATCAAGCCCACCCAGCACCGGCAAAAGCCTGGTGCCGGCGCGGGCCATGGAGCGCCATGAGTACACCCGGCGCTCACGATCCTGCTGGGACGTTGTATTTACGGTATGGGCCCATCGCTACTGCAACTGGCGCTGCAACCGAATCATGAATCTGGCATTGTGGTGTGCCGCTTGATCAAAGTTGCTCGCAGGAAGCTCTACCATTCACGAGATTCGCCTTGAATGAGAGCATCTAAGGAGAGCTGGAGCTGACATTTTGCCTCGAGCTGCAACTACAGTGTATTGCTTCCATCTTTGATATGCACGTAGGCTACGCCGCAGCGCCGCAGTGTAACGGCGGCAAGACTAGGTAGGCCATCCTACGCGAATGTACTTGCACTCCGCTCCGCATTTTAGTGCACCGGATGATAATGCACGAGTGCTGCAACGCGTAGTATGCATCCCGTGCCAAGCTTTGTTGTCGCGTCCTGTTGATGCAGTCAGAAACAACAATCAGTCGCTCCAGCGGCAAATAGAAACAATTCGCTGCCTTATTGCGCGCATGTATGTTTGGTGAATATTCCTTGCCTATTACAGCTAAAGAAGACGTGGCGAAGCTGTAAACACCGGACAAATAGAGTATCAGGTCCCGATGAAGGCAAAGTTCCATAATGTGACGTTCAAGACACGTTGAAGCAGACAGGATCCCGACTTGCGTGCACCTGGCAAAACACTCACCACAACCACCAGAGCAATGCAAATGCTGTCATTTGTGATTGGACTGCTATTTGCGCGCCGTGGACGACACTAAAAACAGCAAGGAAATGATAGCCCAAAGCCCTCTTCGCTATTTAGACGGCGCCCTTATCCATGATTGTACCTTTATCTGGTCAATTCATTGCGTCCCGGTTAAACACTGCACCCGGTCGCCGCGTTCTCCCCGGAGCCGTGGGCTCCTTGCAAACACCGGGATGGCGGTAGCAGCCGACTACTCAGGCTGGGTACGCGAGCTCGATGAATACCAGTCCAACAATGACGGCCAGCACGACGAGAGATTGGAAGCCGCTGGGACCGACAGTGCAAAGGGCTCCAAGGTGGCGCTAAGCTCACGCGCAGGGGTCAACGGAGCGGTGAACACGAGCAGGAAACCGAAACCAAGAGGTATGAGTGCAGTCTCCACAGTGCCAATCTCTCAAGCGGAGGAGCTGCAGCAAGAGATGAAGTTGCTGAACTGGCACAAGCTGGCCAATGAAGCAGCACTTAAGGCCGCGATCATCAAGACCAACAAGATCAAGCAGGAAGACACGCAGTTTGCCAGTGCCCTTACCCAAGGTGAACGGGAGGAGCGAGCGCAGCGTGCACAACAGATTATCGAGGAGGAGCAACTCAAGCCCCTCCAGGTCAATACCGAGTTCTTTCGCAACCTTGAAGCCAAGGGCCATCGCGATGAAGCTAAACTGGATGACGACGTACAGCGTCATATTCAACACCTTCGGAAGCTGAAAGAATCGATGACGCAACGAGAGGATATGCAGCGGCGGCGCCAGCAATACCGCGAGAAGATGAGGGAGCTTCAAGCGAATGGGAACGTTAGCAGACCCAAAATTCAGCCAAAAGGATCAAATCAAGACGAAGACGCAGCGGCCCTGGATAAGCATGACCGAAGCAACAGCAACAGCATTTACCATCGTGCTGCAATGGCTGCAGGGGGCAAGACTGCGTTGGACAACGCAAATGTGGTAAACAGTCTCGATAAACTTATGGAGCTTGAGCAACGCATTCGGCATCTGGAAGATGCTGGTCTTGCGGTTGATGATCTCGACGATGCGCGAGATGGAAGTACCTCAAGTAGAACAGCAGGTGCAAAACAGCCCAACGCAGCCAGTGGACTCAGATTTGCAAAGAGAAAAACTAACGGTGGACTCCATGAGCCCTCTAAGACCGTGTATGCCGTAACTGGAGCCAGCAAAATGCGTGCAAGAGATAAAGCAGCAGTATCCTCTTCGCGTAGATCACAGGGAGCAACAGCAGCAACAAATGCCAAAAAGCGCGCGCTCAACAATACCAACACGGGGGCAAGGAGCCGCTCGAAATCGAAGACAGACACGTTCCTCACCAGTCTTCCTGAAAGCAAACAACGGGAGCTTCGGCGAATGACGGACCGCGAGCGACGGAATTTTCTCAAAAATGAAAAGGCAAAGGAGGCGCGAAATCAATCACGCAAGCAGGACGTAGTGATTGAAGGATGGCTGGAGAAGAAGCGTGCTGCCGCAAACCAACGGAAGGCTTCGACATCTCAAGTTCGTGCTGGGGCAGCATCAAAATCATCAACAGCAGCTCCTACAAGAAACCCAAACCAGCGATTACCCCCCCCACCCCGCGTGAGAGCCCCTACCCTGGGTGCAGCCTCCGGCAAGCGCATCGCAAACCCGCATCTCCAAAACCTCGACGACATCAAGAAAGGTTTCACCAAACGGAAGGAGGCTTTCCAGCGATTACCTCCAACTAGCAGCAGGCCAAGCGGCCGATTCAACACAGCATCAACGGCAACTAGCCGCAACCAGCGCTCGTTCACACGAAGCGCAGTGATCGGGGCAAACACCCGCCAGACCACTTCGGCTCAGCGCTTTGGTGGGTCTACCTTGCCGCCAGCCCGCTTTGCGGCTCCAGCCAGAGCAGCAGTAGCAGCGGGAAGCCGACAAACACCAAACCAGCGAACGAATCTAGCGGCCGGCCCAGCATTAGCTCATATCACCAACAAGCTGCCACTAATCCAGCGCAACAACGCGCCGCCCAGCGCGCTCCAGGGAGCTGCGCGACGCCCTTCAGCCCCCGGGATGGTGGTGGGCACCAGCACCGCGCTACCGAGACTCGCGGCGCCGCAGTCGCGCATGGGGCCCATGCCGTCCCCCCCGCCAGCCGCGCGCAACGCCAACATGCCGACATTCAGCCGGCTGCACAAGCGGTGAGAAGGACCCATCTGCCACGTGCGTAAAACAAATAGCAAGTTGAAGTGAAATCGAACACGCGCATGTCAACTTCCCTCCCAAACCTGCGATGCGCTTTCGCAGGGCACATCTGATATGACTCGTGCGCATCACGCCCCAGCTGTCCGCTCTCTATTGGCCAAAACCCGGCCATACCGAGCCCAAGAGTCCAACGCGCCTGCAGGACGTGCGCCACACACTCCGCGATTCCCGCTCGACTGTAGAGTACTGTTTTAATCGAAGCACTTGACCGTTAGCTGAGCCCTTCCCCGCCCCATGTCCTCGCTGTTCGTCAACGCCGTGGGCGACGTGGCCTTCGAGGTGGTGGCAGCGGCGTCGCTGGCCGCCGTGGCGTCTGTGGCCGCGCTGGGCGCGCACTGCACCAAGCGCCAGCACGGCGCCGAGGACGCCGCGGCGCCCGCGCGCAAGAAGCGCCGCCAGCGGAAGAAGAAGGTCGCTGCCACAGCGGAGACGAAGCACCCGGTGGTGGTGGCCAACGGCGTGGCGGTGGACACGGAGCCAGTGGTGGCGGAGCTCAAGCGCCGCGCGGCGGCCGACAAGTGGCGCCACAAGATCGTCTACACCTTCCTGGACGACTTCGGCCGCGAGAGCGTCAACTTGAGCTTCGAGGACGTGGACCGCGCGGCGCGCAAGATCGCCGCGGCACTGCAGTGCGACGCCGGAGCCGTCAAGGGCGACCGCGTCATGCTGTGCTACCCGCCGGGCCTGGACTTCGCGCTGGCCTTCTGGGGCTGCCTCTACGCCGGCGTCGTGGGCATCCCCGTGTACCCGCCGTACCCGGGGACGCTGGCCAAGGATCTGCCCAAGTTCAACCGGCTGGTCGAGGACTCCGGGGCTGCGGTTGTGCTCACCAACACTACGTACCACCTTGCCAGCAAGATGGCGACGGTCAAGGGCTACTTCTCCACGGACAGGACGTCGTGGCCAGCCAATTTGAAGTGGATCACCACCGACAGCCTGGCGGACTCGCTAGTCGCGCAGTACGACGAGGAGGACGCGCTGTCGCTGACCCACAACGACGTGGCCTTCTTCCAGTACAGCTCCGGCTCGACGTCGGCCCCCAAGGCCGTCATGATCTCGCACGGCAACCTCAGATCGCAGCTGAAGACGTGGGAGAGCATCGTGCCCACGGACACGATGGTCAGCTGGCTGCCGAGTTACCACGACATGGGACTGGTCGGATTCATCATTACCCCGTGTGTCACAGCAGCGAGATGTGTGAGCATGTCACCAATCAGCTTCATCAAGGACCCCGCGCTCTGGATGCGAACGGCGAGCAAGTACAAGGCCACGCACGTGTGTGCCCCTAACTTCGGCTATGCGCTCGCGGCCAGAAAGACGACTGACAAGCAGGCTGCCGAGATGGACCTCAGCACTCTCAAGCAGACCATTTGTGCGGCCGAGCCTATTCGTCGCGAGTCGCTGGACGCATTCACATCCAAGTTCAGCGCTGCAGGATTCGATCCTAATACGTTTAACTGCGGCTACGGACTGGCGGAAGTGACTCTGGTTTGCACTGGCCAGGACCCGCCGCAGAAGCCGACACTTTTGGATGTCCACAAGCGCATTTTGGAGACGCAGCGCAAGGTCGCTGTGGTGAGCTCCAAGAAGGGCAAGCAGTCTCCTGCCAACGATGTTATGCAGCTTGTGGGATGTGGTAAGGCTATGCCGACGTTTAGTGTGGCTATCGTGGACCCGGACACCAAGAAGCTGCTCGACGAGCTGCAGGTTGGTGAGGTTTGGGTGCAGGGGCCGTCCGTAGCTATTGGCTACTGGAATCGCCCCGAGTACACAGAGGAAATGTTCTGTGCGCAGCTCGCCGGAGATAAGAACCCAAAAAACACCTATCTCCGTACCGGCGACATGGGATTCCTTCGCAACGGGGAACTCTTCGTCACGGGCCGTCTGAAAGACCTTATCATTATCCGAGGCCGCAACGTGTGTCCGCAGGATGTTGAAGCTTCTGTTGAGCGCGCTCACGAAAATGTTCGTCCTGGCTGCACTGCCGCCTTCTCTATCGAAAAGGGTGATGAAGAAGCGCTGGTGCTGGTTGCGGAAGTGAAGAATGGATCCTCGCAGCAGACGTTGGAAGAAATTTGCCGTGAGATTATCAAAACGGTGCTCTCGGAGCATCAGCTGAAGTGCGAGGCAATTGTGCTCCTGCGCCAAAAGACTATTCCTAAGACTACGAGTGGTAAAATCCAGCGTAGTGCGTCAAAGGCCCACTTCCTGGACGGAACTCTTATCAAGCCTCTGTTCGAGTACAAGGCAAAGGGAAACAATGCCCCAGCATTGTCTTCTCCTGCAAAGCCTGTGGCCAAAAAGGTCTCTACTACCAAGGACGAAAAGCCATCTGGGGAACTAAAGACGCCCGATGAGATTCTTGCATGGCTGCTTGAGCATGTTGCGCAGGAGATGGAGGTACCGACTGCTGCTGGTGACAACGAAAGCTCGAACGCGGTGACGGCGACGGCCAACCCGACTGAAATTGACCCTAACACCCCGTGGGCAATGTTTGGCATGGACTCGGTAGCCATCGTTGGGCTGTCTTCGGATTTGGGCGAGTTCCTCGGCTGTATTGTTTCTCCTTCCGCATTCTTCCAGTATGACACGCCGTTTAAGCTCGCGAATGCTTCTGGTCTGGCGTCTGGCGATCTTGCGGGCGGACAGGAAAGTGGCGAGGACGCTGGATCTATGCAGACTGCTACGACGGTCGAGGAAATTGACTCGAGTTGCTTTGAGATCGACAGCTTTCCTGAGGTTGAAGGGTTGTTCAGTCAGATGAAAGAGTTCGAAAGTGCAGGCTTGCGCGTACCCTTTTTGGAGACGCTCACGCCCGAGAAGCGCCGTATGACGAACTTCAATACGTACAACTACCTTGGAAATGCCTCGGACCCTGAGGTAGCGGCTGCGTCGAAGGCAGGCATCGAGGAGTATGGAACGACCATGAGCTCGTCTCCTATTGTGGGGCAGACCCAAGTGAATGTAGACTTGGAGAAGGCGCTGTGCACGTTTTTCAATGCCGAGGCCAGCATTCTCTTCGTCGGCGGTTGGGTATCTAATGTTACGACAATCGATGCGCTGGTGTCCAAGGGCGATTTGATCCTGTGCGATGCCCTCAACCATGATTCCTGTGTGAGTGGTCAGCGCCTCAGTGGCGCTACCATTCTCCCGTTCCCGCACAACGACACTAAGGCGCTTGAGCGTATGCTGTCCAAGCTGCGCACGAAGTACCGCCGTGTTCTCATCGTGATTGAGGGCGTGTACAGTATGGATGGCGACATCCCGGATGTGCACGAGATGATTCGCATCAAGAAGAAATACAAGTCGCTGCTCTTCATTGATGAGGCCCACTCTTTTGGTACGATGGGTGTTACGGGCCGCGGTATCTGCGAGCACTTCAACGTAGACCCGAAGGACGTTGATGTGCGCATGGGGACCATGAGCAAGGCTCTAGGATCGGTTGGCGGCTTCATTCTTGGCTCTCAGACGCTGATTAAGTATCTGAAGCACTGCGCTGGTGGCTTCGTGTTCTCGGTTGGCTTGGCTCCGGCTTGTGGCTCGGCGGCCTTGAAGTCTATCGAGTTTATGACCGAAGGTCCCTCGCGCACCGAGACGCTGCAGGAGCGAAGCAAGTACTTCTACGATTTGTGCAAGGAGCACAAGATCCCGATGGGCGAGAACACCTTCCGCGGCGCCCCGGTCGTGGTGGTGATGATCGGCAGCACCATCGCGACGGCCAAGGCCTCCGAGTTTCTGGCGCTGCACAAAATCAATGTGAAGCCCATCGTATACCCCGCGGTGGAGGAGGGCAAGTGCCGTCTGCGTTTCTTCATCTCAGCATTGCACACGCCGAAGCAGCTGGAGGACTCCGTGCTCGCTCTGAAGACCTACCTTCGCGACGGGTTCTCGAATGGTTTCAACTCGGTGTTGACTACTGATGTCTCCATGGCTATAACACCTACGAAGGCCACCGAGGACCAAGGTTTCAAGACTGTGAAGAAGCGCAAGTCCAAGAAGAAAAAGAGCGCCAAGGCCAAGTCGACTGCCTAGTTGCTATGTCGGGCAATAAGATACATAGGTTAATGGAGTGGACATACTTGTAGTTGATTCGCTAGGATAGTTTGAGGTAAACTTTAAGGATAATGCTGCGCATTTAGGTTGCTTGGCCAGCAGAATACATGAAGTATTCTTTTGCTAAGTGACGTCCGGCAACGTTGAGTAAAACAAAGCTGCGCCATGATTCGTCAAAACTGATTTTTCGGGCGAGGTTCTATAATACACAGATGTTCGTGCGGTTACAACGATGTTATAGGTCTGAGGTTACCCTTTCAATCTCAACTCATACTTACCTGACTGGTGCTTGACGCTGCTCAATGAGGGCGTTGACATGAGCCGGAGCAGGCCCCTTGCACTCCGGTGCTGTAAGGGTTCAGGAATGCTCTTTTGAGTAATTCCACAGTAGAATTTTTGTCAGCGGGGGTGAGCGCGTGCGCCGCCCCCACCCCACTCCAAGTTTTTCTGTAATATTTTTTAAAAGTGGTTTACGTACCATACGACGTGTCCTAATACTTACTTTAACTTTACACGTCAAAAGGATATATATTATATACTACCTCCGTGTAGAAAAAATGACCATTTTTTTTGCGCAGCGCTCCGCCTCGTTCATTTTCCTGATTATAAAATTGTGGAAGTGCTGCAGATCTAGAGTTGGCACTATGCGAGGCGCAGTCTGCAGAGGCGCAGGAGTTTAATTTGTGGGAGGGCTGAAGATAAAGATTAAGAGATGAGAATAAGCGAAACACAGTCCAGAGTGACGCAGGCGTTCTTGTTTCGCCGCGCTAAATATATCCATGATCTCACTAGGTACTTAGGGTGCGCTTGATTTGGCTTTGGGTGCTACGAGGATCCCGCTTGTTGCAATAGATAGCATGGAGGCGCACGCATTGGCGAGAGATGTACTAGGCTAAAAATTGATGCTGCTGCGGCGAAAAACCTAAATTCTGTATGGACAAAGGCATTTTGAGAACCAGCCTCTCCTTCAAAACAACACTTCCAACGCAGATAAAAATACTGGTGTGCTGTCTGTGTGATGGGCTTTTCAATGATGCCTTTGGTTCTGGATTTGGAGCTGCCAGTGAGCAGCTACCTCGGAAAAACGGGAACCGTCATTTTGAAGTGGGCCAGAGAAGTAGCAAATTTTCACCATGAACCAGACGTGGGGATTTGCTGCGTCTATCGATATTACCGGATTAAAATTATACTAATTTTATTATTTTTACTCGTTCCCGTCATACAGTATAACATCATTAGGGTTTCGGTAGTGGTACACTGGCGAAACACCCTAAAATTTTCCTTTTTTAGTCTACTAAAGGATGCTATATTCCTCTGCCTTTCCTCACCGTTCAATGCGTGACAACTCATTTCCGTAGAAATATCAGCCCCCATTACTTAAATTATACTCAATCTCAGTATAAACTATTCTTCCCAAGAAATTAGCGAAACTGGGATACCCCAGATCACATGGTTTTAGAAGTCTGGTGTGGTATAGCGCTTTCCGGATTTAGGCCAAGGCTCGCGTACTTTGGCCGGGTCTGTGGTGCTAGCCAATCAGGACCAAGAGTGTACCCAAGACACCGACCCGGGAGTTTCGAGTATGTCCGGGAGTTTCGGATAATTCCGAATCTGAGGGGTCGCCGATCTTACGGGAGGTCGGCGGTCGGTCAGCGATTGAACTTAGTTTTAGTATTGGAGGGATCGTAACCACCCAGTTTCATTTGATATTAGTATAGGAAACTGTAGGAAAGGCCTTCGGGCCTAGCGAAGTTAAAGAAAGAAATATAGAGTGGAATATTCGGGGTCCAACACAAGGCGACTCCTCAGGTAAGCCGTCCACGCGGACTAGATTATGCCCACCGCTGAGGTCGACTGCCCGGAGTGACGGAAGCGACCTCGGCCAAGTGGTAAGTCCAAGAGCGTGTGTGGTGGTGTTCTGGACGTCTGCCCCCGGGGCAAGGAGCTCGTCGAGCGTACGAGCGCGGGTTTTCGGCCCGCTCAAGCGACATAAAGTCGTTGCGGTCTTGCACTGACGGCCCGTCAAGGCGAAAGCCGCCGTCCATCCTTTGGTGGAGGGCACGGGTTCATGGAGGAGAAGAAGAAAGAGAAGAAGAAGGAGAAGAAGAAGGAGAAGGAGAAGAAGGTCGGCGAATTAAGGGGGGCGTGCTGTCTGCTCGTGGCACAGCTCCTGGGGGACGGCTTGGGAGGCACCTGAAGGGCCCCACTACACCACTGTAAACGGACTGGGCGATCTTAGGATTCGCCCGACAAGCCTACGCGTAGGTGTTGTGGGTGAGGAGTGGGAAGCTAACGAGTTTTTGCCCGTCTGCTACACCACACTGGGGTCCGAGGTGATTCGGCAGCACGACTGACTCCAACGGCACGTACTACAGCAGTTGCTGCAGCCGCGATAGTTTGTGCTTCTGTATTCTCTGCACGTTTACCGTGTATTCAGCGAGGAGCAAAATCGTCTCCTACGTCTGTGACCCCCTCTCTCTATGATGCCGTAACCTCCGCGTGTATTAACTAGTCGAACGCAACCGTCGGTCTGGAGTCACGATGAACTCCATGAATGTGCTTGATCCAGCATAGATGATCACAAACTGTGTGCGTATAACAACTGGGACGCTGCACCTGCTACCATAAGTGGTCGACCATGACCTAGACCTGCAGCTTCGCTTTCTCTTCGATAAGTCTTTGAAGTCTGGCTTGTTGCCCAGATGTCTCGCTGTGGTCCTGACTGGCGCTGGATTCGGCATGAATCCTCTCAAACAACTCGAACGGGTTAGAGATCACATTCAGACCGTAACCAGTGCAACGTGTAGGGGTCTTAGTCGTTATAGGGTGAGATTGGGGCCAACTGGGTTTATTTCCTGCTACCAGAAGGAGGTGAGCTCGCCGAGGAATATTGATGCCTAAGTGTAACGGGGTTACACGGTGTGTGTCACACAAGGTTATTGTGTGACACACACGAGGTTACAGTGTGGAGCACACAGGTGTATTAGACACATATTACCAGATCAGTACTTGGTATTAACCAAATATCAGTACTGGATCCAAAAAGATAACAAAGAAACAATAAGTGGCTCGTGAGCCAGTTAGAATACATTTTATTAGGAGTCAATACGCTAGATAGTGAGTTGCATATGTTTGCGCCGTGCGGCTTTGCCGTACTTAAGGCAATAAGTAAATCAGTTTGGAAAAAGTCACGTAGCGTCTAGTTGCCTTGGTGTTAAGGCTTTAGACTCTAGGAGTCCGTAGATAGGGATCGTACGGACTCGTACTCAGACTCGGTGAGTCTACGTCTTCCTCTGACGCACGCAACGGCAGCTCCGCAGCACTTGATAGCACTCGTAGTCAATCCGACACCTGAGTTTGAGAGACTGACCCTCGGTGAGGATGGAGCAGTTTGCTCCCTGCCCCCGAGCCAGCAAGACGCGCTTAAAAAGCTTATGTCTTTGCTGGACCCGGAGGCCGTTTCCTACCTTGCTCACAAGGTCCGGACGCGGTCAACGCGTGACTGGAGGCGTTCTCGAGCTACGAGAATGCTCTGTTGGAGCATCTCCAACAGAGAATGACGGCGGTCACGGCGTCCACGACGCCCTCGACTACGTCGACGAACGGGCCAAAGCCCAAACCGCTCACGGTGAATGTGAAGACCTTCGAAGGGAAGAAAGGGGAGAGCTTGCTGCTCTGGACCCGCGAGCTGGAAATGGCGATGGGCTCAGCCTTGCTCAAGACGGAACAACAGCGCGTAGCGCTCGCTATCCCCAAGATCGGGGGACAAGCTCGTGAATGAGCACTCACGTGCGGAACGTCGGTTCGGTAGAGACGTCGTTCCGGACATGAAAACAGCTGAAGCAGCAACTCTCGCGAGTATTCGCCCCGCCTAATCAGGCTTATCGCGTCCGCTCACGCTTCTTGGCTACCCGCCAGGATAAGAAGGAGCTTGTGGGCTACGTCCAAGAGTTGCGAACTCTGATTGCCGGCACGGCAGTAGACCCTCTGCCCGAGGCAGTCACCGTGACGGTGTTTATGGAGGGGCTGCGGACGGGCGTGGCCCGGACGGAAGTCTTCCGCACCCATTCTACCTCTTTCGAAGAGGCTGTGAACGTGACATTGAATGCCGAGTTCAATTTTAAGTCGTCGCGACTTGGATGGAACGCGATATATGGTAATCCAGCGACGGGCCCAGAGCCCATGGATCTCAGCTATGCTGAGGATGAAAAAGCTGAGCTTCTTGCTGCGGAGCAGCGTAGAGGCATCCGTCGATACTTCGTGTGCGGTGACACGCGCCATCTATGGGTCGGGTGCCCTGTGCGTAACCGCCGCAAGGCTCCTTCGAGCAGAAGCCCTAGTTCGGGCCAGAACACTGGTTCGTTTGGGGGAAACGATAAGTCCCAGTAGGCGCGGGGCAACCTACTGGGGTTAACTAAGTTCTGTTGAACCTCATAGAGGTGGAGATCAGCAGGGCTTAGCCCCGAAGAGAACAGCGCTCTCTAACACGGAACGTGTTTGCATGCCTGGCTTGCTAGTCGTCCAAGCGCCTGTCAAAGGCTTTGAGAAGCCGTGGACGGTTTTGACCGACTCGAGTGCGCGGGCGACTACGCCCGGCGCTCCACGATGTGACATAGTCACTGTCCGTCTCGCGACGGGCACCCGTGTTACGGTGCCTAAGGTCCCTGTGGACCTAGGTGTGAAGTACCTAGACTTCGATAGCGTGGAACGATGTTTGGTCTTGGACCTGAATGCGAGATATGATCTCATTCTTGGCATGGCGTGGCTGGAGCGCCATGAGCCATGGATCGATTGAAGGTCGAAGACCTTAGGTGCTACGCACTTATCTCCAAGTGGAGCTTTGGCGAGTCATGAACCCACCTCTGCTCGGAAGCAGAAGCGCTTCTGGCGCGAGCACTGGACTGAGGCGGTCAGCGTGCTGGACATTGGAATGTCTAAGATGATGGGTACCGAGAGTGTCGTGGACAATAGTCCCGAGCGGAGCTCGTGGACTGAACGCGGCGCGACGCGTAATCCGCTGAGCAGCGCTCGCAGTGAGGCAGCGTCGCTGCATGCCCATGAGGGCATGGTCGGCAGTGAGCCGAGGCGGACCGATCGATGCATGTGGAGTGGCACAGAATCCACTGAGCGATGTTCGTAAGGACGACGAGCTATCGCTGGATGCCAAGGACGGCATGGTCGGCGCGACGCCGAGGAACCACGGACGAAGTCTTGCTGTCGAATGTGGAGTGGCACATAACCCACTGATTGGAGGCTGCGGACAGAGCAGCACTTCGCTGAGCGTCGGTCGGAACACTGAAGCTCCTTCGGAGCTGGAAGAGGTGATGACACCTGAAGGCGCCGCGGGCGCACACACGACGGTCTCTCGGAGGCGGACAACCTCAGCGAAGAGGAGGCGGTGACGCAAGATGCTCGCTGTAATGGGGCCAGGATTGGCCAATGTCCTTTTCAAGGAAAAGGGATGTTCTCTGGTGTGAACCACACCGGCCGGTGTGGTTCACAAGAACCGAGTGCCACACACCAAGACGGGTACTGTGTACCAGGGTCTCTTAGATATAATATTCCGCGTAGACTTTCCCCACGTAATATGTCAAGCTAGGGGTCGGTCGTACCTAAAGGGACGACAGTTCACGGGAGCCAACCGCTGCGGGAGATCGCCGTTTAGACAGGGTTTCAGTATGCAGATAGAAAGCAGTAGATAGATACTTGTGAGTGTTATTAATACAAGTCAGTTTTACTCT
>BSXT01001333.1:0-44549 GCA_030267785.1 Phytophthora fragariaefolia
TATCTTTTTGGATCCAGTACTGATATTTGGTTAATACCAAGTACTGATCTTGTTAATATGTGTCATACACACTTGGTGTACATTCACCCAAGGTGTGTATGCCACACTTGTGTAACCCCGTTACAGCCTTTCACTTCGGGGCTTGAATTCTTGAATGACGAGCTTCTCGCGGCCGCTCAGGATCGCCGTAATTTACGTCGAAACTTCGCGCTGGCTCCAAATTATTGACCAATTAGGGAGCTATCACACGAGCAAATTCACTCGCTTATTTCCGCCGTCTTCGAACACGACGTTTTGCCCTGGGAGACAACGCGAGTGCTCGTGTTTCTCGTACTTTAGTGGGGGGAAGAATAAAACCTCAAAATTCGTATTCGTGAGGTTATGCGAGAGCACAGGCACCCCCCTTTCATGTGCTCGTGTAACCGTTCTTCGTGGGAGGCTTGCACTTAGTCACTTTGCTTGCACTAAGGACTGTGGTACCCCTTAGTTCGGGTACCTCGCTCCCGCCCAAAATGAAAGCCGCCAACTTTGGATGCGGATTTGACAACTAACAGCGGGCAAAGGTGTAGAAATGTTACGACCACCGGATATTAAAAATATGGTTATCATTTCAAGCATAAAATCACCACTAAAAATCTAATTTTGACCCCCCCTGATGGTCTTACGAATACCTGTTGAATCAGAATTCTGCGTACTTTTTAATCTTGGGAATTTTGAAAGCAGGAACTGGCCCTGGGGTGTCCACACTGCTATTCTTGGCTACTGAGGCTATTTCAGCGGTTTTTTGCTTTCCAGACGACGCAATTCAGGATGACCCTGAACGACAGCACAGTGCAGCAAGAACTCCTGAAGCCTGCAATCCCCACTCCACCCTCAGCAAAGGCTTCTCCGGGGCAAATAACTGGCTGCTCACAGCACCGTTTCACAGTCCGTGATGGTTTTCACTTGAAAGCTCGAAATGCCGAAGCGCAGGCTGCTTTTGATGCACAACTTGCTGTCCGCGAAGAATCTGCCGACCTACCTGAAATCAAAGTTGATGCTCTTCAAGAGATTGCGTTGGGGCCCTCATGGCAGGAGATCACCAGTATCCCGCCGCTTCCATCCCCTAAGCGAAATCCAAGCACAGCGCCAAAGGGCGACAACAACCAAGAAGATCAGTATCTTCACGAAGCCATCCCTGAAGTAGGAGCTCCTAAACATGAATGCAAGGGCATCAGTAGCACTGCAATCACTGTTTTAGATCAGCTGCTTCAGCGTGACAACTTCAGTCAAAACCTCGGCATTTCGCCTAGTCGTGAACTCACGACCGGAAAAGTTCGAGCTGCGCTAAAGGCTCCTGCCGAGTGGCTGATCTATCGATATCGACGGAACGAAATACAACACCGGAAGCAAGAGAGGGTCGACAAGTTGCTTAACGAAGTGCTTCAGAAGCCACACCTCCAGAACGTGAAGCAAGACGAAATATGCACGCCACGGAAGCCGCGCTGTCAGTCAACACTGGGGTCAACATGCAGAGAGCGTGTAGGAGTCTCGAGGCCAATACACCAGCGGCGCCACACGCACAACCATCACCGAGGGCTGCTACATCCACTAACAGAGACTGAGCGTGGTCTACTACGAAGCCGTGAAGATAACAACAAGGATGTGGACAAGCTGCTTGTTTCGCTCTTTCACATTCCGGGTACTTCAACACGGACGCCTGCTGCAGTAATACCGTTTGCTCCAATCGTAAAGCCTACAGCCCCAACAAACAGATTTCCCACTCGGCGAAGTGTCATGCGCCACGAGACTGCTGTTGCTCTGCGATCTCGCAACTTAGTGTCCCGAATGAATGAGTTAAGGACTCTACCACAGTTATTGGAGCAAATGGAGGCGTTGCAACTCTGGAAGAAGCAGCAGCATATCGCAGAGCATGGCATCGATATCGTAGCCAGGAACCGCGACAACCCGGCTTCGCAGGTGCTACAGAAGCCATCACAGACGCCTTTACTTCCATCGGCCACGGATCACAAGGTGCACCAGGCAAACAAGCGCAAACAAGAGCTGGATACGGCTAAGGAGGAGAATGTGCGCCGCATCGTAGCCCGCTGGCAAGTTCGTCGAGAGCAGCGGGCCGAACAAGCACGCCATAATCACGTGCAGAGTCAGTGGCTCTTGCTAATTGCGCTTGCAGAAAGCTCGAAGAAGTGGCTGGCCAAGTTCCATGAGTTTCGCCTGAAGCGCGGCGCTCTCGTGCGAGTAATAATGGCCAAGCGACTGCAGCGTTATTGGCGCCAGCGAACTCTAGTGAAACGCAATTCACTGCAATTGCTGCGCTTTGCACCCAGCACACCTCTCTCGTCGGCGTTTTTCCGCATGCCTGTGATGATTCACGCAGTGACGAGACTACAGCAGAGCATTCGAGACTGGCTTGAGAAGAAGCGCCACCGCGAGCGTAGAGACGCTGTTGCTCTTATCGTGACGGCGTGGTTTGAGTTCCAAGACGTAAAGTTCCGCCGCATTATCCTTCGCTTCCGAAAGCGCGTCCGCGACTTCCAGATCATGTGGCGCGCCTGGCGATCCATCACAGATGCGAGGATTAAGCTACTGCTTCTCGTCTGGGCGAAGCTGGAGCGCAAAATTAAGCGGCGTCATGGAATCACCGCAGCGCACCTGTCGGTAAACGTTCCTCTAAGCCCCGATGCTCTTCAGACGAAAGCCAGTGACGACGACCCCCAGGGGAGTTCGGCCTCTGGAGCTGGTTTGACGTTGCTCGACATGCTGCAGCGCTCCACGACCGAGAGGCCACTGAGTCAGCAGCACAAGCAGCTGGAGGACATGCACCGCCACTTCCGCAACGGGGGCGCGGTGCGCGTGCCCATCCGCGCCGTCTCCCCGGGCCAGCACTCCTCCGCCAGCAGCGCGTCCCCGTGTGGCGGGTTCCAGGCTCTGCCGCCGTCCCCTTCGCGTCGGAAGTCCACCAGGCCGGCGGCCGCCGAGAGTGCTCGCGTTCGGCGAGACCTGCAGCTGCGCAGCGACATGGGCGAGGAGTTCCAGCTCGTCATGTACGACGTGTACACGACGCGCCACGACCTGCCGGCGGCGAAGACCCCGCCCCGCGTGGCCAAGCGGGCGTCCGAGAGGGCCCCGAGGCCTCCCACCCCGAGCTCGCAGGCCCCGCCCTGGCCGCTGGCCGTGCCGCCGCCCGCCAAGAAGGTGCCGCAACCGCTCAAGGTGGCGGCGCTGCGGCGGCTGCTGTCCGACAAGCGCAAGACGTTCGCGGACGCGCGGGACCGCGAGCGCGAGGCGTGGGCCGCGGCCCGCAAGCAGATGCGCAGCGAGGCCTTCCGCTACGACGTGCTGGACGAGCTGGCGGCCTTCCAGCGGCTGCAGAACAAGTTCGCCGCCTTTCTGCTGCTGCACAGCGTCACAGAGACGGAGCTGGTGCGCCTGATTCTGCGCACGCAGGAGGAGGCGTCCAATGCTGCACAGGCGTGATCGCGTGCTCGTCTTCGCGAGGTGCTGGCCAACTGGCGGACGACACCTCGTACTTAGCGTGACATTCAAAGGCGGCGCGAAAAACTCTCCCGCCAACGCCAGTCGATAATCAGCCAAAGAGCGGCCCAAGCTCCGCGCCGTCATGACGCCGCCGATGCCGCACCGCACGCCGCCCAAGCGACTGTCGCTGTCGCCGCCCGCGTGGAAGGACCAGCTGCGCCAGCGCTGCCTGCAGCGCCTCAAGAGCGACCGCGGGCAGCTACTCGCGCGGCTGCGGCGCCCCGACGCCAGCGTCTCGCGGGAGATGCAGCGCCTCGTGGAGCAGCAGCAGGCCTCGCTCTCGGCCGGCGCGTCCGTGGACGACCTTCTGCTGCTCGGCCGCCTCGGAGAGAGCGACTACATGGACATCGTGCACGCGCTGGAGGACGCGCTGCGCCACGAGCTGGAGGACGAGGAGGAGGAGCAGGAGCTGCGCATGGCCGAGCACATGGCCGACCTGGAAGACGCCGAGCTGGAGGCCATGCTCGCGGGGCTGGACCTGGACGGCCAGCAGCCGCAGCAGCTGCAGCAGACGCCCCGCCAAGACGTGGCGCTGCTCGACGACTTCTCGCAGGACGCCATCTCGGTGCTGTGCCCGAGCTGCAAGGCCGGCTACCTCCGAGAGCACGCGGACGACGCGGCGGCGCTGCCCTTCGTCTCCTGTGGCTGCGGCTTCACCTTCCGCGTCAAGTACGTCTTCCACAGCGTGCTCGAGGACTTCCAGGACAGGATCGTCAACGCCTTCATGGCGCATCGGTACGTGAGAGGAGGCAGCCGAGCAGCTAGCAAGCGGCACTGACGGTGCTTGTGCATGCAGGAACGTGTGCTCCGCTGACCCGACCTTCGAGAAGAAGGTGGCGCCGGACCAAGACGCGGACGTGCTGTGCATCCAGTGCGCGCACTGCGGGTGCAATCATGCGCTGCCGTGAAGCGCTGCGGTTATGGACTGGGGTGTCGAGGACTGGTGGCCCTTATTTATTCCCTAGTGTTTCTCTTTCTTCGCTACATTATAATACGAGCGTGTTCGCTTTCGTCTGCGCTACGTTTCTCCTGATCGCTACTGTCCGGCTAGATGGAGGGCAGGAAGTGCGCAGTCATGAGCGCGCCGATGAAGAAGAGCCCGAGCAGCCCCGGCGTGAGCAGCCCCCAGATGGGCCAGAAGGCGCAGACGTAGCAGAACGTGGCCACGGCCCCCACGACGGTGGCGGTGGGGATCATCCGGGGGCAGTAGACGCTCCACTCGAGCTGCACGCGCTTGATGTAGGGCAGGTAGATGGCCAGGTACGCCGTGATGCAGACGTTGACGCCCGTGCAGACCAGCGCCACCTGGAAGAAGCCTCTGCAGCAACGCCACGGGTTAGTGACCTATTGCCTCAGGTCCCGCGCAGCGCTCGTCCCACCGTTTGACGCGCGCGTCCGAGAACACGACGCGGAAGAAGTCGGTGCCGTAGGCCACGAGCCCCGCGGCCGCCACCCACAGGAACGCGTGCAGCCGCGTGCTCCACAGCGCCGCCCGCTGCGAGCGTCTGGCGCGCTGCTGCGCGTGCTGCGCGTCGTCGTCGTCGTCGTCTCCGTCGCTCTCGCTCTCGTCGCTCTCGCGGCGCTGCGCCGGGGGCACGCGCTGGTACGAGGCGCGAGCTCGGGCCGCCATGATCGGGGATCGGGCGAGTGTCCCTCCGGGTGGAACGTACTTAGTCGAAGGCAACACTGAAAGTTGAAGTGCGTCCTGGTTGATACGAACTTCGTATTACGAAGTAATACCGGTATGTATCAACCATATTAACCATATCTAAGTAGTATGGTCTACGGGCGACAGTGGCGCCTCGGAAACGAACTCGTACTCAAAGGTCTTCAAACCACTGCTGAGGATACGGCAAACATTGTATGGACTGCTGGGTCATTGTGATGTCAACCAGGGCTCCCGATAATGGCATTAATCGCATGGCAAAATTTAAGGCTTCCATACATTATGCATTGTCATAGAGCTAAGAGCTCCCATACATAATGGGGATTAATGTTTAATGCAAATACTTAATCAATCAACTCATGGAGTGTCTGAACATCCCTGTAAGACCTGTTTGTTCTAAGAAACAGAATCATTTCAAGCGAAACGGACAATAAAGAATGGCGGTGCAGACCATACGTGGCCCGAGTGCCACGTAACAAACGTTCAGTCAAATTAGACGTTGGAGGAATCGTGTCGACCTGAACATATTTGCTCTTCTTCGACTGGAGGCGAGCCTTCTTGAGCACCGAAGAGACAAAGCTTTCGTTTGTTGAGTTACGTACTGGAAGTCGATATTGAAGAGCTTGTGGGTCGCCTGACGAGAGATTCGAAATTGGGAGAACAAAACGCAGTAGTTCCTTGAGATTTGATAGTGTGCATCGGAGGACTTCGTGGGTCACTCCGTCCCGGTGGTAAAGTGGGGTAACTCGCCTAGATCGACGGACGGGTCGGAAAGCAACCGCCGTAGTCTCCTTCTTGGTGAGGGCCGGAAAGAAGGTAGTCCATGCAAACAACGATAGATTCTACCAGCTTGCACTGTGGCCACTACATTAATAATGTTCACGTAAAATGTAGTGTCATACATAATGCATACAAGGGTTGCGAGAGGCATCCATACATTATGCAGGGGATTAATGCACATTAATGTATGGCTTTATGCATTAAACGGGAGTCCTGACCACAACAACTGCACCGACGAGATTCGATATGTGGATGATTCAATACCACATCAGCAAACTCCAAGCCCCACTGAAAGGTGGCGGTTGGCTTGCTTACCGATTGGAAGAAGATGACATCTGAAGGCTATACGCAGCCCGCTGCTTCCTTCTTGATCACGAAGTACATGTAATACAGTCAGGACGGTCACTTCCGACACGGGGGTCCGCTTATAACCTGTTCAAGAATTATGCACATCCAAATATTAGTTTTTACAGGTTAGAATTTTTCCGCCTAAACGCGGAGCCATTGGTGATCCGCACGCGCACAGCAGAAAGCAAGCACAATGGGACGGTGGATGAAAATTGTCCAAAAGCGAGCCCTTATCTGGAAGGCCCATGCCTCTCCAGAGCTGAGCCAAGGAGACCTAGCAGCGTGGGCTAAGACCACATACAAACTTCGCACCGAAACAGTCAGCAATATCCTGAAGAATGCGGCCGCCATCTTGAGCGAGAAGTACAGTTTATCGCGTCGTTCAAGGCTTCTGTCTCGGTGGATCCCTACGCCGTTGACCAGCTCCAAGCTATACGATGGAGCAACGAGATTTGGCAAGAAATCAGTGGAAAGAATACCATCAAGAACTGTTTCCGGCACACAAACATCTGCTACGTGGAGCGCAAGGACCAAAATCGCAATGCCACTGAGTGCAGCTACAGTGACGGGTGTCAAAATGGAGGATGTCATCCTTCGCGCGTGGCAAACATGGGTCTAGTACCCATCATAACTAATGACCTGTAATAAATATATCACTTCAAATCTAGATGAGTGGTACCGGGTGTCGGAAGTGGGAGTACTGTACCACTGAACCAAGTGCTTGAAATTGTGGCAAAGATGGCAGACCCGACAAAAGTACTTATCCTAATTGAAGCCTTGAATTCGCTCAACACCGGGAGACTGGTATTCCACCGACGTATAACGCACTCGACCAATGCTTCGTAGTCCTATGAGTCAAACCACTGCGGTCCTCACTTACACATGCAAAATTCCTCGGCAACATGAAGTCCTCAACAGTATACCATTTTCCAAGCGACTCCACATCAAGTACGACCCAGACCAACCTCGACACAGTTTTCGGGCGCCTCCCAAGGTATTGCAACTTACAAATTGCAACAGCTCAACCCCGAGTCACGGCTGTTTCACTGCATAACAGGATAGCAATAATTACCACACTACACCGCCACTTACCCCTGTAGGACGAGGTCAACGCACGAGCAGACCAAGCTCTGACACCCGCCGCCTTCGTCTTCTCCTTGTTCTCCTCCTCTTCGCCAGTACTTCACATCCTCTTGATACGACTAGCCAGAGGCTGCGCAGAGTTCCTTGAGGTGGCTCTCTGTAGTCAGGAGGACGGCCGTCGATTAGCCGATGTCTAGTTTTAGTCAAGAACTTCTTGAGCAAAAGCTCGTGAGCGGCCGCTGACCACAGTTTTGCTCCTGAGTACTCTCCTCTTCTCGTCTGCGTGGGATGCGGACGATGTCCAGATTGCGCGAGCCGCGACGCTACGAAGGATTTAAGCTTTGCTGGTCGCTCCGGGACTTGTGTGTCATCATCGCACTGTGGTCCCTGCTGGTGTCCGCTTGTCTCGATAACGCCCTCGAGGACTCCTAAAGAGCGTGGTGGGCAACATGCAGCAACACGCAGTCGCCCCATCACGGGATCGCTGCACTCGTCCTCGTCTCAGCTCCATGTGTCGGCCTGGAACCGTGAAACGTCGAGCGTCCACGGAATTTGAGGTCATGCACGTGGAATCGCAGCACTCCGCCTCTACAACTGTCGCTCGTCTTGACACGCGATCTGACTCAGTCCAAATCAAAATGCGTGCCCGGCTCAGTATCGTGCGCGACTGGAGTCTCAACGCTTGATATTCGACGTCGTGCTGTTCGTGCAGCAATACACTACTGGCCTCCAGCTGACGCTGATTTCCTTGATGGAATGCTCAATCAGCCGCACCATACCAAGCACCAACTTTGGGCTCCTCTTCGGTGTTGCGTCAATGATTGATCGAGCTCAAATCGGGGACTCTGTAGTTATCTCGACTGACAAAGCTGCAATGTGTCGACGAAGTTACCGCTGTTCATGTTTTCACATCTCGAGATGGTGGGGTCGACCAAGATGAAAATGATCGCGATCACCTTCTTTGCAGTACAGACCATCGTCGTTGTGCGATCGATCCATTACGCGTGTTCCGCCCCATGGTAACTGCGAAAGGTGTCCGCAATGCTTCACTTGTCGGTTTGTTCTTGAGGTTCTCACTCATTCTTGAATTCGCCCGCTATGGAAAGCAAGATGAAGCTCCTCACATCCACTATCGTCTTCGCTCTTCTCGTTAGCGCCGCCCAGGGTGGCCAAATGGTCAGGCAGAGCACTAACCCGAGGTGCAATGCCAAAAACAAAACTCCGTCGGTCTCAACCAGCACGGCCGGTTCGAACCAGTCCAACCAGCAGTGGTCAAGCGCTTCCAGCCAGACTGGCCAAACTGGTTGGACCGATGCACCATCCACGGGCTCCACCACGTCAAGTGAAGGAGGCTCAAACGCCTCAACGCCATCGACGGGATCCACCGCTCCCAGCGGCGAAGGCTCAAACGCTTCGGCTCCGTCGACGGGATCCTCCACTCCCAGCGACGCAGGATCCAACGCTTCGACTCCGTCGACGGATGCTTCGGGTCCGTCCTCGACTGCTTCAAGCGCTGCGAGTCCTGTGCAGCAGTCATCGACCACCTCTAGTGGCTCGAGCCCTGAACAGCAACAGACTGCCTCCAGCGGCTCTACAACCACGTCGTCAGCGTGTACGCTCACGGGTACTTACTCTAAGGGTGCCGATGTGTCGTCGTGCAAGAACATCGTGATCAAGAACCTAAGTGTCCCCGCAAGCACCACACTGGACCTGACCAAGGTCGCCAGTGGCGCGACCATCACGTTCGAAGGAACGACGACGTTCGAGCAAGCCGAATGGGAGGGCCCGCTTATTCTCCTGACGGGCACCGACCTCACCGTGACGGGCACGGGTACTCTGGATGGCCAGGGCGAGTTGTACTGGAAGAAGGGCACTTCAATTACCCGCCCCGTGTTTTTCCGCCTCAAGCATGTCATGTCCTCGACGCTAAAGAGCTTCAACATCAAGAACTCGCCTTACCGCACCTTCAGCGTTCTCGACTCGGAGGACACCACGATTAGTGGCTTGACCTTGGACTCGAAGGCGGGCGACAACGTTGCCAAAAACACGGACGGGTTTGACTTGAGCCGGAACAACCGCCTAACGATCTCCGGGTGCACCGTGTACAACCAGGACGACTGCCTCGCCATGCAGTCCAGTAACGACACTACCTTCACAGGCAACACATGCAGCGGTGGTCACGGCATCTCCATCGGCTCTCTCGGTGGTGACTCGGTGACGGAGTCGGATACTGTGAGCGGCCTCACCGTCAAGAACAACAAGATCATCGACAGTGTGAACGGCATCCGGATCAAGACAATTGTCGGTAAGCAGGGAATGGTTACCGGCGCTACGTACTCGGGCAATACGCTGTCGAACGTCAAGAACGCCATCGTGATCCACTCGGACTACAGCAAGGACAAGGGCGGCTACACCGGTGACGCCTCGAGTTTGGTGGAGATCAAGGATATCACGGTCTCGGGTCTTTCGGGCACCGCGGACAAGGTCTACGACATTCGCGTCAACCCGAAGGTGGTCTCCGGCTGGACTTTCTCGGGTATTTCAGTGAAGGGCGGTTCGGGCAGCTGCAGCGGCGAGCCAAGCGACGTCAAGTGCTAAGAAACCGCACTATTTAGCATTTGTGTAGATTTGTCTAGTGAACATGCAAAATGGGTGGGAGTACCGTAATACAAGTAATGTCCGCGACCGAAGTGGATGAACCATTCAGGTCAGAGGTTTATATTTCGCTCTGGGTTTTCGCCGCAATGCGTCTCGATGGTGGTACAGACCTCACAAAACAGCGCCTCGGTGGCAGCCACGCTTGCTGCACCGTCCCCCTTGCGATCGTAGTCGTAGCCCGGGACCCAGATCAGTCCATTATGAATAATTCGGACGAATACTGGTACGCGTCTATGGATGAACTGCTTGTAGCCGCGCTGCTGCCAACGTTCAAGCAGTAATCTTGCATTTGCTGAAGGTGAACGTCGGTGGCTGCGCATAGCCCTCGTTTTAGTTGTTGATGTTTCCTGGTCGATTCCCAGTCCATATCCAATCCCACTGCAATCGGCAATTCGCTCGTCGTCCAGCACGAAATCTAACGTTTGGGTGAGCGCATCAACGAAAGACTCGGATATCTGGGTGGGGAAAGGCAAAAAGACCGAAGCTATCAGTGGATGAATCTGTACGCGAGAGACGCTTGAATACTCAGGAACACGACGTAGGTCCAACCCCGCTTGCTTTGCACGACGCCGGACAGAACCAACAAATTCGTCCGCTGCGATTCCGCTACAGGCCAGCCAGCGGATGTCCAGGTGAAAGCACCGTGAGATGTTCATGGTTTCTTCCAAACGCATCATAACCCACTCGGTTCTCGAGTCTTCGAATTTCAAGACAGACGACGATGACACGGACGCTTTGCAGGCCATCTTGAAACTCAGCATGCGATTCCCACCGAGCGGTGGGGCGGTGCCAGATTCAGGAGGGGATTTTGGTCGCTCTAGCACTATGTTAATATTGATGGTTTCGAGATCGCCAAACTCTGAGGGAGAAACACGAGACTGCAGATAATCGATGAACTTGGTAAACTTTGCCACATATGCTGTCGAAAGCTCTGCATCACCTCCTACCCCATCTTTGGTGACCACAGGTGGAACAATTGCGAATCGAATACGGCGGCATTTCATGGTGTCCGCCATATCATCAAGGTACCCGCACAACAAATTATCCAACGCATTCCAGTTATCTTCCGGTTGTGGGTACCGATGGAATATTTGTTGGTGCGGTTGGAAAGACTGCGTGAGGCCAACCCAGAGGGAATAATTGTAAGAAGCGTACGCGACTTCGGGGTCGTGGGGCTCGCGCTGGACAAATCTCTTCACCTCGACGGTCTGCCGCTCGGCATCATAAATGAGCTGGTGAATGCGATGCCCCATACTTAGGTGATAGACTCGTCGTCGACTCTCAGGTGATGACTCGCTACCCATTAGCGATGCAGTGGAATCACAGCTGGACACGAGCTGAAAGTCACGAGCTAGCCGCTGGCATATCATTTCGATTAGAAGCTCGTCGTGGTTGCGATATCGCGGAACGCACTCGATCGTTGGAGCCTGTGTTGCTGTTGTAGGAATCGTCAACGTGTAAAATGCTTCAGTATAACCTTGGCGCAATTCTTGTGGGGAAGGGAAGTGGTCGGTCGTCAGAGGCAGGATGGCTGGCGAAGTTAAGCTTGTCCAGTTTGGCCCAAGAAAAATGGGCTCGTTATCCTGCGTTGCAACTTCTCCTGGAACTTCGTTGGATAGGCGGTGGCTGACGTTATTAGACACCGGAAAAAGATGACTCCACCGCCTTCGGTCACTCGATAAACGCTGAGAGCCTTGGCCTCTGAAGTATCGGAAGGGGTTTACAGCCACTTTTCTGTGGTCGATGGGTATCATAGTCATATCTGTAGCCGACGAGGCTTTGAAACTCAGACTTCCAGGCACCAATGGTGTCCGGAACAGCTCAGATTGGTTTCTACGCAAACCACCTTGAGGAGATCCAGGACTACTGAGTCGCCGCTGACTGCTTGTCAACTTGCCATCCTTTCCCGGCGGAGAAAATGCTGTCGAGCGGCCAGATGTCAATGGTAGCTCTTTGTTCATGGTCACTGCCCGAGTAAGCGGCCGAAAGCCCTCGTCTCGACTCTTTACTGGGGTACCGTACATGGTGCGATTAGAAGACGACGACGACTTTGCTGTAAAGCTCATGTTGTGCCGACGCTCCATGGAACTACTTAACATCACTTCCAGAGAAAACGTGGGGTTCGCTTCTGTCCTTGGAACTGAGCGAGAGGTGATGGGGATGCCTGAAGAATTGGACGCTTTTTGCTGCATACGATCTGAAAGAGCAGTCTGGTACATCTTGTTCGAAGAGCTGCCGTTGTGTTTCAACTTCCGTGGCGAAATCAACGTTTGGATTATACTGGTACTTTCGCTGGGGAGAAAGTTGCTTTCCTTTCGAAAGCCGCCATTATTCCCGCTGTTGCTGCGCTCTCTAGTTCGCTCAGCTTCCTTTTTTGCATTGCGAAGAAACCATTCAAGATGACCGTCGCCGTATCCGCCGATGGTGGCGCTAGTTACGTTGTCGTACTCGTCGTGGCTTTCCATCTGAATAAAACCAGGTCGGCGATCTCGTGATGGTCTCCCAGTCACCGATTCGTCATCAGCAACCACAGGAGCGAATACACTGTCGTCATATTCATCCAGCGCTGCTCGCGCGTGCAGACTGGCGCTGAGATTAGTAGCAGAGCTCAGTTGTCCCGATGAAAGCATGGGATCGAAATCAGGGGACCGACTAAGCTGCAATTGCTCAGGCAATGGCGCAGATGATACCGAGTCTCGAAGCTCACTCGTTTCAAATAGCAAGCGGGTTTGGCTACCAGCAATTCGGATCGACAATGGAGCTTCAGCAGCGACGAACACTTCTCCAGTCTCACTAACATTGCTTTCCTTTTCGACGTAATTGGGATCGCAAGTGGAAGACGCACTGAGGCCAAAGCTGGACGAGTTTTGAGAGGCTTTGCGCATTAGATTCCGCAGCGTCACTGGAAACTCCAATTTCTCAGACGGGGATGTGACATCAAACATTCGGAACGATGGCAGCGGGTTGAATTCCTGATTTCGTTTGATTTGGCACTCGCATGACTGCCATCCACGCAAAGTTTGGTGGGAAGGCGGGCTGTTTTGGTTCGGGCTCGAAGGTACTGGAGGCTCAATCGGCATGTATATATTGCTGGAGCGCCCACAGCCACAGCCAAAGTCCAAGAATGTGATATTGACCCAGTGCGGGACATCGTACGTAAGTTTTTCCTTCGGCTCCCCACATTGATCTGCTGGAATATTGCTATCGCTGAGTCTGGCCGGAATGGAAGAGCGACGAAGGACTTCAGTACCAGCTCGTACCCACTCGGGGCTTTTAGGTTGAGAGGTTGAAATGAAACTCGATACGCCTTGACACGAAGATGCAGTCTCCACTGATTTTGACTCCTCGCTTACTCCTGAAGCTTCGCTGTAGGAGAATTTACGCATAAAGTTGGCCGCATCGGGATTGCCATCTGCAGTCTTTCCTGATGGTGGGTTGCGGTAGATAAACAGCGGAACGGCATGCAACGGCGGAGTAGTTAGGGATATCATGTCCATTCCCACACCATTGTCCATCATGCGTTGCTCTGTGATCTCAGCCATCTTTCTATCGACATTAAAAATGCTGCAACCAGCCGTCATCATGACGATACCCTGCCCAGTGCGGCTTAGATCACGGTCCATGTAGTGCTTGTCCAGTACATTCAATGTCACATTGATCGCTTCCAGGATGTTACCGTCTTTTGCACGGGACGGTACCCCCGATGGTAACTTCGTCCAATTGACATACGCATCTGCAGAGTCAGAGGCTTCAGCATTGTTGTGATCGGTACTGCACGCCGTGCTTTGCTCGGCTGTATTATCGGTAGTGGCGATAGTAACAGGTTTGGGACACTTACAGATCTCGTACTTCGCGGCCGAAAACTCTTCAGGCATGCGCCATCGATGCGTCTCATAGTAGCTTGCAAACTCCTTCTTTAGAAGCAGCAGCAAACGACCCCAGTCCGGCCCCGTGAAGTTCATCACCACCACCTTGTAAAAATCCTCGTAGTATCGACCCGACACGGGGTCAACATGTATGGTGGGGCCATAGCCGTTGGCCATGTTGATGCCTGGTGCGCCGCAGCCTGGACCGAAACCTTGCCGTCTAGGGTCCGAGAAAGGTGCTCGTGTCGGATTGAACCCGTCGGGGAATTGGTTGTTGTCGTAGAAGCTCCTGGAGAAGGCGATGATCGTGACCGAGTGGCTCACCGAGCTCTCGCTCCACTTGTCGATAAGTACTCGCAGCAGCCGGTTAAGCAGCTTCTCGTAGTAGATCTCGCCGTCAGGCGCGAACTCCCACATCTCGGTGCTCATCTGCACGAGCCAGAAGAGCCGGCTGGACCTGGAGCGCACGACGATCTTGGTGGCGTCGCCGATGACGCCGCAGTCGAGCTGCGTGCTGTCGGCCAGGATGGCGTCCACCTGGGAGCGGATGCCAAGGCACTCGATCGTGCGACCCACGTAGACGCACTGGCCGAGCATGGTGACCTTGCAGCGCCAGATGTCGGCGCGCGAGAGGAACTGGTCCTTGAAGCTGAGCTCGACGAAGTCGACGCACACGTCGCGCTGGTCCACGCGCCGCACGGTGACGGGGCGGAAGGCCTCGAGCCCGAACTGGGCCGCGATCTCGCGCGCCACGCTCAGCTGCAGCTTGCCGCGCACGGGCGCGAGCGACTCGACGGACAGCACGAGCCGCGGGTGCGCGCGCTCGGGCTGCGTCAGCTCCACCAGGTCGCGCTCCTTGACGTCCGGGAACAGGTCCGGGTTCAGCACCAGCAGCTCGCCGCCGCGGAACTCGGGCCCGTGCACCACGAGCGTCAGCGCGTCGCGGTCGCTCGTGTTGCGCCGCGTGCGCCACATCGCCAGCCAGCAGCCAGATCCGCCAAGTGCGACCAACTTCAACCAGGACGCGACCCCCCGCTGGACATGGCTACACTGCGGTACACTGTGCCAGAAGACAACCCCGTTCCTCAGACTCTTGACTCAGACTCAGATCGCCATGGTGGAAATGGCTACACTGCGGTACACTGTGCCGGACGACAACCCGCCCAGCGCCATACTCAGACGCGCGCCCCCTTCCGCCGCCGCCATGAGCGCCGCCGCATCCGCCGCGCCGGCGTCGGCCGAGAGCGACGTGGAGCTCATGCGCACGATCCTGGGCGAGCACGTGCCGCAGAGCGTCATCCTCACGTGTCTCAACGCCTGCGCCTTCGACGTGAGCGCCGCGCTCAACTGGTACTTCGCCGAGGTGGCGGCGTCCCCCGCGGCCGCTGCGTCCGCCGCGGAGCGCCCCGCGCCCACCGCCGCCGCCGCCGCCGCCGTGCCCAGCATCCAGTCGGGTCTGAGCCTCACGCTGCACCCGCGCGCCATGGAGGGGATGGTGAGCAAGTCGGAGGCCTACTACGCCACGCTCACGCGCGGAGACCCGGCGTACGACATGCTGACGCCCAGCAACGACAAGTTCCTGACCATCCGCCTGCGCAAACGCGGCTGGCGCACGGGCACGTTCCTGGGGATGCCCTCGCCCGCCACGCAGCGCCCGTTCTTCGCCAACGGAGACGTCGTCACGCTCGAGTGCAACGGGCTCTGGCTCAAGGCCAGCTCGCTCAACAAGATGCTGCAGTGGAAGGCGCCGTCCGACGACGACCGCAACAAGTTCGTCATCCGCGGCCTGCCGCTCGGCAAGAACCTCGCACCCGGAGACTACTTCTTCCTCACGAGCTACAAGTGGAAGGACAAGGAGATCGTGCGCAAGGACGAGCGCCCCGTCGGCATCAGCAGCTACAACACCAACGTGCACCGCTGCTTCCTCGGGCTCGAGCGCATCAAAACGTACGGCCGGACCCCTCCCCCTCGCTCTCTGTCCGAATCACACGCGGCCATGCTAACTTGTCTCGCTTTCGCTGTTGAATCCCAGTGCAAACCAGCGATTATACCTGTACGCGAAGCTGACGCAGAACGCGATCAAGAGCCTGCCGAGACCCGACGACCCGATTGATGTCAACCATCTCACAATTAGCGTCATGGGCACGCCCATGTCGACAGGCAGTATCAGCTTTCACGAGGAGAACCATTCGGTACGTGGGGATGTACTCGCTGGTGCGTGGAACACTGGCTGAACCATTTTCTTCATGATAACAGAGGCGTAAGGATTCCATTTCCGATGAGATCCAGCTCACAAACGCTAAAATCGAGCAAATGGCAAACATCATTGGGACGGATGTGTCTCGCGATCGGCTAGCCAACTTTTTGGATGGAGCTGGGGGAGATGTACAAGTGGCGCTGGAACACTATTTTATGAGTATTTCAACACCGACACAAAACGCCATCTCCAGCAGTGCGCCGCCGTCTTTACAGATTCCAGTCAGAGACTCGGCAACTAGCCTTGAAGAGGCTCAGGCGCTCACTCACGCTGAAGCCCAGGCAAACCACGACCGCCGACCTCTGAGCCAGCTTATCCTGGGCATCCCATCCATCGCTGAACCACTCCCTTCGCCGAGTACGGAGCCGATACCAATCCCACCGCATAGTACGAAGACAAAGCACGGTGTTGTTGTTACACCCCCGCGGCCACCTTCTGTCGATGTCACGAGCACTTTCGTCGGAGAGCCATCGCCCGGCATGCCACCTCCAGTGCCTTCTCCGATCCCGTCTCCTATTCCGCCCCCCGTCACTCCAGTGTCGGATAGCAGCATGGCTGCTCCTGTGTCTGCTGGAGGTGGGGCATCTGTACCCCGAATCACGGAAGGTGAAGAGTTCGTTGACACAACCGATTATACAAAGCATCAGGAGCAAATGGAGCAGCAACTGACACAACAAGAACAGCAGATCACTCAGCAAGAACAGCAGCTTCGTGTATCTGAGACACTGTCCGAGGCAGAAGCTGAGCGAGCAGAGGCGCTGACAATTCAGGACTTCGAAATGCTGAGCGTGTTGGGCAAGGGCAGTTTTGGTGCCGTGATGCTTGTACGCTTCAAGAAAGATGGAAGAGTGTTCGCTCTCAAGATTATCAAGAAAACCAATATGGACCAGGCCGACGTTCAGAACGCAATGGAAGAACGGCAAATTTTGCAGCGTATCCACCACCCGTATATTTGTGGACTTGTTTTCGCCTTCCAGACCAATGAGCGACTTTACCTTGGTATGAAGTATTACGCTGCCGGCGATCTTTTCTATCACCTGAATATGAAGGGGCGTTTGAATGTGAAGGACGCAAAGCTGTACGGAGCAGAGCTTGTGCTAGCCATTTCATATCTCCATGAGCTGAACATTCTTTATCGCGACCTCAAGCCATCTAACGTCATGATTGATTCGGAGGGCCACATTGGCGTGGTCGATTTCGGATTGTCCAAGCAACACATTTATGGCAGTAGTTTTGGTGTTAAGACACTGTCCGGAACAGCTGAATATGTGGCACCTGAAGCTCTTGCACAGTCTGCAGATGGATCTCGTAACTACGGTAAAGCGTACGACTGGTGGAGTCTCGGCGTCGTAATTGTACGTGCCGTGTTATCTACGCAGTCTTTTAGCTATTTCCTAACTTTCCTCTGTTGCCATATTTGTATGCAGTATGAAATGCTTGTGGGCGAATCACCATTCTACGATGAGAATGAGCACAAGATGCTAAGCCGCATTGCGTACTCAGAGGTGGTTTTCCCCTCGGACTTCCCACGCGATGCGTACGATCTTGTAAAGGGGTTACTGATCAAAGACCCCAAACAACGACTGGGGTCAGAGCGCATGGGCGGCGTGGATGCTATCAAACGGTGCCGGTTCTTTAGGCATATTGACTGGGACAAGCTGTTGCGGCGAGAAGTCAAGGCTCACTGGACTCCAAAGCTTAGTGGTGAAACCGACACTCGATATGTAGACCCTGAATTTATCGACGAAGGCCCGCCTTCAGCGGTGTACGACCCGAGTGCCGAGACAAGCAACTCCCTCAGCAAGCGCTTCAGCCAATTTTCATTCAATTACAATCTCGGGTGAGACGTGGTGACGGAGTACATACAAAAGATCCTTTACTACGCAACTAGATCCAGCACTTTTGCCTTGCCTTGAATTGAATGTGTCGCCAGCAGATGACGGTGAAGTCTCGCACTCAGGTCTCGGACTTCAAAGGCCGGTTCATGAGCACCTCCTGGAGTTGCTCTCGCTTGACATGGCCCTTGATCATAGCGTTAACCGTACGGAAGATAGGCAGGTCGAGGCCGCACTGCTCGGCGAAGTAAACGGCGACCTCGGCCGTTGGCACGCCCTCGACAGTGGTTTCCCGAAGTAGATCGTCGGCTTTCTCGCCCTGGATGAGGCGCAGGCCGAACGTCCGGTTACGCGAAAGACTGCCGAATGCCGTAAGCATGAGGTCGCCAATGCCCGAGAGTCCCGAAATGGTGATCGGCTGGCCGCCCATGGCCAGACAGAGCTTCTGCAGCTCGAGCGAACTGCGCGTGACGTAGGCGGCGAGTGTGTTGATGCCGTAGCCGGCGCCCTCGACCATGCCGGCTCCGATGGCCAGCGGGTTCTTGAGCGCTCCACCGAGCTGCACGCCCACGATGTCCTGGGAGCTGTAGATGCGGAAGTCGATGGTGGAGAGGCGGCGCTGCACGTACACGGCGTGGTAGAGCAGCTTGGAGGCCACGACGACGGCCGACGGCGCGTTGTTCATGAGCTCGAGCGCGAAGGACGGGCCCGAGAGGAAGGCGAGCGGCTGGTCGCGGCCCAGCGCCTCGAGGATCGGCTCGGCCAGCAGCTGCTTGGTCTTCAGGTACAGCCCCTTGCACGTGACGACCAGCACGGCGTCCGGCGGGATGTCGTCACGGTGCTGCGCCAGGAAGTCGGGCGTGAGCTGCGCCGGCAGACACACGATCACCATCTTGGCGCCGGCCGCGGCCTCGGCCACGGACGTCGTGGCGCGGATGTTGGGCAGCAGCTCGAACTGCGGGAACATGCGCGGGCTGCGGTGCGTGTCGTTGATGGCCTGCACCACGTCCGCGTCGCGCGCGTACACCACCACGTCGTGCTTGCGGCGCGCCGCCAGCGTCGCCATGGCCACGCCGAAGGCGCCCGCGGCCAGCACCGCCACCTTGACCTTCTCCACCTCGGCCGACGGCATGCCGGCCATCGTCGCGCCGCCCAGAGACGCCTCCATCGGCAGCTCCAGCTCCGTGCACGGGCTCGTCACGTGCGCAAGTGAAGTGCGCCCCGGATCTGATGATACGCGTGGTGTGGTGCACCCCAATTGCGATCGGTTTTGGCGGGCTGCAGCCAGCCACCCGTTGGGAATGGGCTCATTCGCTAATTTGCGCCCCAGCCCTCGAGTCCCTTTTCCTTGCTGCGTGTTTGTATGGCTTTAGCCTTAGCGTCTTCCCCGTGACGAAACCGACGGGGGGCGGTCCGCCGGCCTCCAAGTCGTTCCAGCACCGCTTTCCCAGCGGTGTCCTCTGCATCTCGTGGAGTGCGCCTCAGGCACACGCTGATAGCTCGATCTTCTCTCTGAGGGAAGACCTCCATCCACTGCCTGTGCCACTGCGGCCCGCAGCGCTGTCTCTCCCCCCCTCCGGGGGGGAGTGTGGGCCTCATGGAGCTTTGTCTCCCTTGTTTGTATGAGTGCTACCCGTCGGCTGTTGGTTCTCAACGGTTTTCTCGGCGGGTCTCCCACTGCAGAGCGCGCGCGGGCCCACAGCAGATCAAGACCAGCATCATAGTACCCGATGCGACGCACTTACCGTCCTCGTGTCTCCAATCGCTGGCACATACCCGCCAATCAATTCTTGTACTTGTCCTTTAGTCTTAACATTCTTAGAGCAGCTGCCGCGGCAGCATGCGCTCACGTCGCGCAAGCTCCTCGGCGTCCGGCGTCGCCTGCCAGTGCCCGTCTGGCGTTATGAGCGACGCCTGGTGCGCGTGGATGGCAGCCGATGGGCTGTGCAGCACCTTGAGCAGCGTGGACACGAGATTCACGCGCGACTCGAAGGCGAACACGTGGCCCTCGCTGTCGAAGTGGAGCACGAGCTCCATGGGCAGGCTGCCGCGGCGCCCCACGAGCGCGTCCACGATCTCGCGCTCGTGGGCGTTGTGCAGCGACTGCGCGAAGAGCGCCGGGTACAGGAACTTGAGCGTGTCGTGCGTGAACGTGACGCCGATCTCGCCGGTGGCCTGCACCGTCACGGCGCAGCGCGGCTCGTCGTGGCTGTCCACGAGCCAGAGCGAGTTGAGCTTAAGCGCGAGCCCGCGGTGGAACGTCGTGTACTTGTCCCACTGGTCCATGAAGGCCTGCAGCCCCTGGAAGTCCCGGCAGAGGACGTCCTCGCGGAAGACGCTGGACATGAAGCGGTCCGCCGAGGCGCCAGCTGCCGAGTCGTAGCCGTGCGCGAACTGCAGGAAGTACTCGCGCGTGAGGTCGAGCGCCACGGCGGAGCAGTTGGAGCGCCAGAGCAGCGCGGCCGAGTCGCGCAGCAGCGCCGAGCGCTCGAGGGACGCGATATGCGCCTGCAGCGAGCGGATGCATGCGTCCAGGCTGGCGTCCCCCGGCTCGGGCTCGGCCTCCACCTCGCGGCGCCGGCGCAGGCGGAGGCTGCTGCGCCTCCTGGCCGCGCAGTTCCGCGGCGGGAGCGCGTGGCGGCGGCCGCCGCTCAGCGTCGGCGGGTGCCGCTGGTGCTGGCGCAGCGTCACGACGCGGGCAAAGCGCCGCGCCAGATGGCGGGCGGCGTCCGACTGCTGCTGCGACTCGCGCTCGGGCGGCGGCAGCGGCCCGCGGAGCAGCGGCAACATGTCAACGCCGAGCAGCAGGCGGCAGCTCCAGGGCGGGCGGATCGAGAAGTGACGGCGCCACTCGCTCTCCTGCTAGCAGCTGGCAATCAATCACCCGCCTGGCAATCGCCAGAATGCTGACAGACAGACAGACAGACAGCCGTCTCCGTACGCGGCGCCCGATTCTATTTCGCAGCGTGACGTGTGCTGGCCCGTCGCACTCACCGCTCGAGGCGGGGGCGTTTGACAAGAGCAGCAGGTCTCACTCTGCTGCGCAAGTCCAGAGCCGCAGCGGACTCTCCGCGCTACATGTACGCCGCAACTTCAAGGGCGTTTGCGTGCGACATGATCTCTCCGCACACTGCCTCAGTCAGTCCAGAGGCACGTGGCGTGGCGTCTTCGTTACTGTCAATAGTTTTCTCCTGTGTCAATAGTTTTCTCTTGTGGTTGACGGGTTGAAGGACGTTTGTGTCCTGGAGATCGATGTCTGGCCACCGCCACGTAACGCGGGAGCGTGGCAGACTTCAACTCTATACTACAGATTGTGCATGTATTAATAGTCGACAGTGCAGTACATGTACAGTACAAGTACATGTCGCCGCCGTAGTGTACAGGAAGTTACGGGGTTGCACCTACTTCGAAGTACTCCGCTACAGCCTGAGGCTTACTGCCCCGCGGCTCGATGCAGCCACGCTCGGGTGGTTTCTTCCGTTCGGATCTCATCCGCGCCACCAGCAACCTCGCCATCGATGCCCTCCGTGTGGTCAAGCATCGTTTGCATGGCGGTGGCTGCGTCGACACCTCCCCCTTTGGTGTCTTCTTCTGCCCGGGGGCTCTTCAATGCGTCGTCCCCTTCGCCGTTCACGACTGCTGCTGCTGCAGACGCCTCGGGGACAATGGCGTGGAAGCGCTGCATCCGCATCATCCGCGCTCGTCGGATAGAAATGTACGCGACCACACACCCAGCGGCGATGGCGCAGGACCCCCCAATAATGCCGAGCACGAACAGCGTCTTCGCAGAGAACGGCCCTAGATTTGTCATCGAAGCCGAGGCCGTGACGGAGATGCCAGCTTCCTCCTCGATCCAGACCACTGGGAGCCACCCCGCCGCGAGATCGCGGTGCCAAACGTTGAGCACTTGGTGCTCGGCAGTATCCCCAACTTGGGCCGTGAGCTGCCACACGAGTCGGCGGTGCAGTACCGCTCCGGTTTGAGGGTCAACGTCAAACACCGGCGCTTTACTATCCGGGGACGAGCTGCTCTGGACCACAAGGGGCAGATCGTCATTCAGGAAACTCATGTTGAGGCTCGGACTGGTGGGCGCTGAATCGCTAGCAACGATTCCAGTTGGAAGTCGAGACGGAAGCGACCAATCCACCACATATCGCATCAACGATACGCCAAAGCGAGTGGTGTTGGTATCGAACGTGATCTGAGCCACACGGCGCGCGTATCCCCAATAGAAGTAGAGTTTCTCGGGGGGGAAATGCACCGAGTTCAACGTGTTTTCGCCCTGTCCAGTGAGCACCGCCGTCGTGAACTGTGACCCATCCGTCACCCGGACAGCGCTGAGCTGCACGTCTTCGCCCCAGGCGTTCATCAGGGTCGTACTGTCGACTGCAAGAAGTCGACCCATCACGCTCTTACTGTTCCTATAAAGTGCTACGTCGTCTTTTAATGGGAGCAAACTTTCAAAGGTCGATGCCCCACGCTCGGTCGTTGTTGTGTTGGACCACAACGGCGTTGACTTTGGGGAGGCGCCTGCCTCGCTGGGTGGTGATGCGAACAGCACCTGGGATACCGTTGATGCAGCGAAGTACCCGCCTATCGGGTAGCTCAAAGGTGACGATGGAGCCTTTTCCTGCGGCGGACTTGGAGTCATCCCCAGCGTCTGTGGCTCATACACAAACTTTGTCGCGGCATACCGTAAGTAAGCCTGCACATCATGCACAGCGCTGACGGGTTTACTATCCAATGCTTCGAGTCCAGGCAATTGCAGATACACAGTTTTCGCCCCAACACCTATCTCACCCGATCGATCCACACAGACTTGCTGCTTTTCCTGATCGCCCCACTCACTGTCGTAGGCTTCGATCATAATCAAAATTTGCGCTTCACACTCTGATGTAGTCGCGAATGGTTGACCCAAAAATGCATCCAGCAACAATGCTGTTCGGAACGTATCTGGTAGAGCAGACGGAGGAGGAACCCCACTTTCGATAACACTATCTGGAACACTGCGCTTTGGCCATTTCCACACTGTTGTGTCGCTAAGCCCAAATGCAGTCCAGAGTGCCATGGCCTCAGTGATTGAGATTATATACTCCGTTCCGAGACTGCATGTGACGTCTTCATCATATGCAAAACGACGGTCCTTGCCACTTTGACTGCAAAATATGCCCAGCTCACCGAACCCCGGTGAGAAGCTGGTGGTTTGCTCTACAGTGCTACTTTGGGCTGCATCGAATACAAACTCGCTCCGTGGATAGCGCTCCGATCGTGTTCCATTATCGTCCAGCATAAGGCGGCCAGTACTTGTATCGAGGACGGTGTAATTTACCGCAGTTACGCTGCCATCGACGAATTGAATAGCGGCTAAATCCACGAAACTCAAAGGCTCCGTAGCGATGTCGGTATCGCTGATAGCCATGCGTACATGCTTGATAATATATTGCTCGAGCGTAGTGTGATCCAACAAAGTTATCAACCATGGAGTAATTTGAGACGAGATCATAGATGCTGTATAGGCTTGCAGAATCTTGTCACTCGTCGTCGACAATGTAGTAGATATAGCAACAACGCGGTCCACCAGGTGGCGGGACAGTACACTTAGAGCCTGCTCCTTGTTGATGTCGGTGTTAGAAGGCATGTCTGGCGTTTGGCACTTCCCGGTCTTCCTGTCCGAAGAAAAACAGGCGGTCAGCAGGGGCTTCCACAACGCAAAGCCCTCGTTCGGATTTACTAACGCCGTAGATTCTTCAACGTCCAGCAGAATGCGAGCTGTCGACACCCACCAATCTGTAGTGCTGAAGAGCTTTGATTCTTTCTGAGTTTCAAGGTCAAGCTCATTCAAAGGAAAAGTCTTCGCCAGATCTGTTGCACTTGGAAGAAACTGTGCGGCCGACGCAGAACCTTGAGAAATTGGAGCAATCCAAAATTCCTCGACAAACATTCGAGCGTTCGGGTGATTAGACCAGGACTCCATCCAATGGCCAATGAGTTGAAACAAACATGATACAGTCGTGCCTGCCAGTTGCTGATCGACAATTACCTTGGCTGTTGGATTAGCCGTACCAATAATGTCTGATTCGTCACTCTCCCCACGCGCAAATGAAAGCCACGTTGCCATCCCTGTGGGATTGATAAATGAAGCGGTATTTGAGGCATCCCAAAGCGTGAGAAGCAATGATAGCGATTTAGTGCACTCGCCAATTGTTTTCTTAGTTTTGCTTACCTCCAGGTAGGCAACATTTGCGACGAGATCACTGGTCGAGACACTTCGGGCGACCACAGTGTTCCATGGAAGGACAAACGCCAGCTCATATCCAAACTGAAGTGGGTCTTGAGATGGTTTTACGGGTGCAGCGCTCCACTCATCTAATTGATATACCTGGAAAAACAGGGAAGAATATGGTACTCCGCGATACCATTGAGCTACAGCCTGAATCTGCTCTGATGTCATTTGCAGAGCCTGTTTTAAGAACCCTAGCGCCAAAGTGGAAAAATCTGCTGTTGCCTGAAGAATTGGCGAGTTGGGTATTGTCGGCTGAACTAGTGTGACAAATTCGTTAAACGCAGCATCTAGGAGTATTCCGTAGCCGTCAAGCAAATGGGCGCATGGAGCTTTTGAATTTTTCTCGCTATCAACTACACTGACCATACACCATACGATACGGCTTGCTGGGTCCAATAGAGAGCCTGTGCTCGCAATATCCCACAACTTTCTGAGCGACTCCCTGCTTACACCGATCAAAGCAGGTGGGGCCAGTGTAAAGTAATCGGGATTCATATCCGACGTGACAGTAAAAGAATACAAACGTCCCAGATGAGAGGAGAAATCCAAGATTAACTTTGAATTCCCTCGAAACGTTTCACCAGTTGCCCATTGTGCCAGCACAAAATCTCGTAGAGAGTCATCAATAGCCCAGTTAAACAGCCACCGAGCAATAGCACGAATCTGCGCTTCGGTTAGCGCTGTTGCAGCAGTCATGGCTGCCAATAAAAGTGCTTGCTTTTCGGAGCTTAAAGCGTGACTCATACTCGTTGCACGGGCGACTTGACCCTTTAGCGGGTATTGTGATACAAGGTGCTCCGATTCATAATCCACTCCGCTGTACATTTCTTCCCACGCACGAAATCCCGTAGGAAGCCCAGCATCGTCAACAGTGCTGTCGCTTCGAACGATCGAGTACACGCTGTCTGCCTTCCACAAAGACTTTGTTTGCTCCAGAGTGGGCAAAGTCGGAGCATTAGTTGTACCTTTATAAGAAGCGCTCGTATAGAGCTCAAACCCGGGTTGGTCGCCATCTTCATGAATATCAACGTCCACTTGCGCAGCATTGGTGGAGATCCACGAGGAAGCAACACTATCCGCAGCAGCATTACTGCTTTCCCATTGCTTCAGGTAGTCCTGAACCGCAGACAAATCGCTAGGCGATGCACTTGTGGCGAGCGCATTCAAGTCATCTTGAACAGTTTGGAGGGCAGTAGACCTGTCGATTGCTGGATACCACTTGTCGAAGAAAGCAGTGGAATCGAGGAGACTAAAAGCAGACTGCGAGCCCATTATCTCTTGAGCTATCTCAATGGAGACACTTGGGGGAATGGAGCAGTTGAGCTCGAATGTTGCATCCAGATGTGTGACCTCGGAAGGATATAGGTCTGGTGTGGCGAGAACGCTGAGCAGATTGCATGCCTGGTATTCCTTCTTGCTTTGTCGAGTCCCAACTGTCTTTTTGAAGCCTGTAGGCTCCAACGGTTCACATAGTGTCCAGTCCTCATAGACAGATACTGTCTCACTGGGCTGAACCAGGGCTGCATCTTGCACCACATCCGCATCAAAGAACGTAGTTGGTCTCGATGCAAGCTGCTGAATGCTATGAAGGCTTGGGGAAAAAGTCGCGGAGTACGATTTTGTGCATGAAGACACGATAGAAGTCTGAACTGTTGGCGGTTGTTCTTTAGTAATCGTGGGTGTTGTTGGGCACCTTGCATACAGCCAATGCCCTAGAACGTCTCGCTCAAGATGTTCATTCGTTTTCCATTGTTGTAGCCACTGAAAGACACGCTCCATCCAGACCTCCCACGTAGAGGAAGCGCCAGTGCTGGCACAGAGCTTTGCCAGGACTGTTTGGGAAGCTTGAATACTCGTAGCATCGCCACTCTCGACAGCCAAAGCCAATGCATCCCATAGTGCATACCCTTGAGTTGTTAGGAAGGACGCGCCGTTTGAAGCATCCCATAGTTTGAGAGCTTCACGGGGGACTTCGTACTTTGTTCCACCCTCGTTAGTGATTGACAAGCACTCATCCTTGGTCAACGTATTTAAAATTGCCTTACAACCAGTTGTAAGCTCTAGGCCACTTTGGAGGCCATCACGATACGGCTCGATGTCCAGCCCTCCTGCCACTCCTCGTCGCCATTGATCCAGCATGGTATTTTTCACCCAGGTTGACCCGCTTTGTTCGTTTACCCAGCTAGCGATTTGCGTGATGTGAATCGACGTTACCTGAGAGCAGCTTGTGTCGCTCATGGTCTCGTTGAAAATACCAGAGCCGGGCCCTCCACCATAGATACCTGTCTGACAGAGTGACACAATTGCGGCGTTCACGTCAGCAACAGCAGCCTGGATTTCTGCTGATAATCCCGCTGCACTCCCACTTATGTGAGCTGCCAGATCAATCCAGCTCTTATAACCTTGGATATTGCGAAATGACCGTTTACTTTCAGAATCCCACAACACAATGGCAGCAGCCAGACTAATTCGACTCGCAGGGTCCTTCTCGAGAGGTTCAAGCTCAAATCCACGTGTACCGTCATCGAGATCATCCGCCAAACCTGTTGAAACCGTATCACATGAAAATACACGAGCCGTAAGGGTATATGTTTGCCTACTCCGGGTAAATTGAGGTCCCGTCGGTGGACAAGTGTCCTTTGTGACGTCGTACGTCCTTGTGTCCGTGAAGAATGGTGACACATTTGCAGGCGTCGGTATTGTTGATTGCTCGTTTTCATTGGGCGCTTCTCTACATGTTGCTTGGCCGGTGGCCACCGATTGAGAGCTAACCTGAGTCGGGCTGTTCTCTTCTCGTGGCCAGCACGTACTTCGCAACCACCAGTAGTAGACGGCGAGTTTGTTTAGGTCATTTTGAGTCCAGCCCTGAAGCCACGTACCAATTGCTCGTGCACTGACCTCTGAGACAGCGAGAGTCTTGAGCTGCTGTGACTCGCTAATGAGGCGTGGGTAGTTACTCGTCCGAATTGCTTGTAGCCATCGAGCGTAGTATTTTGTTGTATCGGAGGGATGTGCTGGCATGAGGAATGATACCGTCCCTTGAGCAACATCCCAAAGAGCGTTGCGAGCGCTCTCAGAAATCCCAGATCCGATTTCAAACACTGCGTCGGGGTTCATCTCGAAGCCAGTCTGTTGGCCATCAATATTGGGCTCCAGATCATATCGTAGGCATCCGCCATCACGTGGCAGCTGCAATGATGTTACACAAGTCCCGCTTGTCCAATGAAGAAGCGCTCGCCGTCGAACAAACCCGTCATCTAGTAGGCCCTTGATCCACGCGGAGATAGCATTGACCTCTGCACCTGTCATGCCCGGGACACCCGCAAGGAGCCCTGAGGACACGCCAGTAGTCACTCCATCAACTATGCCCAACCATTTCGTGAAACCTGCAGGATGCACGAAAGCGTATTCGATCGACGCATTCCACAGCAGGTTGGCTGTCGCAACGCTCACTGGAGCTACGCTTGAAGACGAAGACAAAGGCTGTAGACTGAAACCCGATTGAACTCCTAGGTGCTCGAGATCGAGGTCCACGTCAGGATCACGTAAATCACTATTAGTGGTGCGCTTTGCAAACGCCTTGCGCCAAAATCGCTGCCTGTCGCGCTGCACAACACTACTGCCCGCCCAAGAGATAATGTAGTCACGCACCGCCATCAATTGATCTCGGGTGAGATAGTCGCTCACTAGGGCCACATCGTTGTTAACCCCATCGAGCACGTAGGATATGGCCGTCTCATCGAGTGCCACGACCTGTTTCCAGATAGCAAAGCCGACTGCAGTTGTTTTCGGGCCTCCAAGTGCATCGGCTGCAGTTTGAGCGGCATCGTAGTCAACGAGAGAAAATCGTAGATTTGATGGAAGCGAGCCGAGTAGAATGGTAGCAACCTCCAGGCTCAGCTGTAAACCCGACGTCGTGGGTAGCAACTCAAACCCTGTGCGTGCTTGACCTGTGAGGTTGTCGTCGATCCAGGCGTCGAAATCCGTCGGGGTGCTGCCGACCTGCCGCCAGAGGTTGACCACTGCCAGGTTCGCGTTGTCGGCCGTCACCTGGTTCGCCGCGATGTTCCGCGCCACGATCTCGCTCTTGATGGAGCGCAGCATGAACGGCACCGCCTCCAGACAAGCTCGCTCGAACACCTCGTGCATCACGTACGGGAACGCGATCCGCTGCAGCTTGAGGTTGAGTGACCCGAGCGTTCGCGGCACGAAGTTGACCTTCTGCGCGTCGATCTGCCGGCCGAGCAGCGCTGGCACGGCCTCCACGAGCAGCCGGTTGTGCATGTTGCTAAGCACCCGGGGCACCGCCTGCCGTCGAGCAAGCGCGTAGTGCTCCGTCAAGAGCCCCGGGATCGCGGCGTCTGCCTGGTCGCGGAAAACGTCTCGCAGCATGACCGGGATCTGCTGCGTCCGCGCCACCGCGTGCATCCGAACCAGCGCCGCCGGGAGACTGGCGTCGTCGACGCGTGTCCGCTGGCGCGCGATGACCGCCGCCATGCCCTCGCGCTTGACGGCCGCCGCCATCTCCGGCAGCAGCGCGCGCAGCCCGCGCAACTTGGCGGCGGCGAGGAAGTCCGTCTGCAGGTGCGTCGTGTAGTCCCGGACGTGCGTGAGCGCGAACTCGGCCGCGAGGAACCTCTCGGAGCGCCCGGTCTGGGCGTGCAGCTTGGCGACGTGGCGGGCGTACGAGGCGTTGAGTGTCACGACGACGTCGCTCTCGGAGCCGTTCGAGCGCTCGCCCGAGAAGTGGAACGTGGTGGCCACGCGGTAGCTCACGGCGCCGTAGCCGTCCGCGCCGCCCTCCGCCGCGTGGAGCTGCACGTCGAGCTTCCTCGCTCGCTTCTCGTACGCGTACGGCCCGAGCTGCTGCAGCGCCGGCCGCACCGCGCCGCCCGCCTGCAGCTCCGCGGCGTTCGTGAGGTTCCAGATGAAGAAGCTCGCGAGCTCGGGCGCGTCCATGGCCGAGCTCCAGCCCGACGAGTTGAGGAAGGCGGCGGCGGCGACGTCGCTCGGCACCCACCGGAACAGCGCGGCGGTCTGCGCGGCCCGCGCGGCCTCGCGCGCGTGGAGCCCCAGCACGACGAGCGTCACGCCGACGCCCACCAGCGCCGCGGAGAGCGCGACGCCCCACATCACCCACCGGTTAATGGTCGGGTCGTTTCAACGCGCATGGGGGGGGGAGTCGATGCGCGAGAACGTAACGAGTCTATTGAGCTGGTGGCGGGGGGCTATGCGCCTTAGTGGCTAGCAGCGCGGCCTGCTCGCTGAAGTACAAGCGGTTGGCGCGCAGGTTGTCCAGCGTGGCGGTGCCGGCGGGGACGAGGCCGCTGATGGCCACCCAGAGCGGCGCCACCAGGTAGTCGATGAAGTTCATCTGCAGGCGGCAGCGCGTGGCCTCGTCCTGCAGGTTGAGCAGGTGCGGCGGCACGTTCAGCCCGAGCGCGGCGGATCGCTCGGCCTGCTGCGTGAACTCGGAGCACACGCGCTCCACCCACTTGAGCGCCACGCGCAGCGGCCGCCCCACCGAGCCCAGGTCGGCGCCGTGGATGATCATGTTGAGCAGGAGCTGGCGGCCCTCGGGCACGCTCTCGAACTCCTGGACGGAGCCCACCACAGCCAGCTCCGACAGCAGCTTCGTGTGGTGCTTCATGTCCGTGCCGAGGATGCAGCGCACGATGTGCGTGCGCACCGACACGCGGGCGACGGCGCTCAGGTCCCGGAGGATATCGCAGCCTTGCACTGTCGGGAGCAGCGAGCCGCAGTCACGTTAGACAAGACACACACTGGCGCCAGGCAAAGCAGGACAAGCCACTTACTCCGGAGCACAGCGAACGTGGTGGCCGCGTGGTGGTTCTCGAGCACCGAGATGTCGTTGTAGCACAGCGCGAGCGCCGAGTTGGAGTCCACCTCGAACTGATTGTCGTTGCCCGGGTGGTCCGCGTCGTGGCCCAGTGCCGCGATCAGCAAGCTCAACGCCTCCAGCTCTTTAATGACCGAGAGCACCTCGAGCGAGCGCAGCAGTGTGTACGAAGCCAACGCCACGTCGAAGCCGTGGTAGAAGCTGTGGTACGGCACGTCGCGATACCTGCTCGCCAACTCGCCGATAAACGCCCGAAGCGTGTGCTCCTCGATGCGGAACGTGCCGATGAGCACGAGCCCTTCGAACAATTGGTACGAGTAGTTCTCCAGCTCCGCGATCGACTTTGTGAACGGGTCGAAGCTGTCGCGCAGCAACTCGTCCACCTGACTAAAGCCGTCCTGGCCCATGGTCATGCGGTGCCATCGCGTGACGAGGGAGTGAGTGCGGCTCGCTCGTATGACCGAAGCTGTGCGGCTTCGGACTCGATGCCGAGCGATGATTGTCTCGGCTTCAGCCTGGCCTTCATCACTATCATCTTCGTCGTCATCATCTTGCCCCTGTTCAGCCCGTTCGCGACGCATTTGGGCAAGCTGCTGCAGCCGCGACTTCGCACAGCGCTGCAGCGCGAGGAAGCGACCCAGAGCCCAGCAGGCATAGGCAAAGGTGCTCCACTTGTTGCGAGGAATGCGCTTGGCCTCATCAAACCCGCTCAGATCCAATAACGAGTGTATGCTTGCCACCTCGAGTTTGGCATCAAGACCGAGATCTGCACTACCTGCGCCAGATCTAGCGCTGTTGAGTCTGCCTTCGGTACCAACAGTGCCTTCTTCACGGGCTGTTTCCTGTGCGGCACGGTTGGCCCAGTAGTCGGCTTGTACCTTTGCGAAAATAATGAGTGACGAGTTCACGTGAAGGGCATGAGCCACGAGCCGCAAGTAGACTGCCATCACATCGCTATCGTAGCGCGCGACTGGAGCACTTGCAGCAGGAAACTGTCCGAAATTGACGGCTTGTAGGACGCCCACCGTCTCGCCTGCACGACCAAGCACTGGCTGGGTTAGCAGACACTCCGTCTTGAAGCCGAACTTGGCGTCGAAAGACCTATCGAAGCGCGGGTCTTCGTAAGGCCGATATACAGTCAGCGCTTTCTTGGTAGCGGCGACATGGCCAGCAATGCCACACCCGTATGGAATTCGCAACCCGTTAACACTGCTGAGAGAGCTAAGACTCCAAAGCTCCTGCTTGATCGTATCGGACACGTAGAGAGTAACGTGGGCCGTATGGAACACGGCGCTGCCGATCTCGCAGATCAAGGCCACGAGACTCGATGGATCACGAACCGATTCCACCAAAAAGTGCGAACGACACAGCGCTAGCAATTGCCGCTTTTGCCGAGTCGATGCACGCAGATCATCCGACCGCTGTTTCGCCACTAATGCCAATGCTATCACTGCCAGGATGGGCTGTAGCTGAATTTCGAGCGGCAACTCGGGCTCTACTTCGAGCATCGATGCAGATGGAGACTCGTCAGAGCTTGACACGAGGCATAGCACACCACTCGGTTTTGCTCCTCGACTGGCAGGCACGGGCAAAAATGCCAGTGAGTGCTCCACGTCTGTCTCTAAGTGCAGGACAGAGCCCAAAGCTGCATCATCGCTGAGGTCCAAGCGTTCATGAGCACGAGCGCTTTCAAGCAGCCGCTGGAATAATACTTTCGTAGACCCCACGAGCGCGCAAAACGCCTCCCTGTGGGTCTCATCGAAGCCTGATCCATGACTAGCAAGCACACTGCAGCTATGCCTGTCGGTGTGAAGCTCGATCAGACAGACCCCCGATACAACTGGTGCTGCTGCTATAATCTCTGCTGTTAACTGCCCGACGTCAGGAGAATGCAACCAATCTGCCTCGGCATTCGTAGGTCTCTCTGATTTTCCTCGAACGAGGCTTGATTGCTCTCTGACTGCCAAGTCTGCGATCTCCAGCGGCGTTTCCAGGGGTGGGCCTACCGCGTGCCATAGCACTTCTTCAACCACCGATTGAGATTGAGTGTGCCGAGCAAGGGCTCGCCGCAACTCGAACGGATACACCGCATTCTCGACTGCTGTAAGCGTTGCATGCATAAATTCCTTGGAAAACACCAGCCCCTCCTGGGTGCTCCTCGCCTCCAACACGAAACGCGGTCGACCGTGCTCATCTGGCAGAACTCCAGCCAGTACGCTCGAAGTCGAAAACCCAAGCACCGAGTCCACATCGCACGCGACATTGTACGTCGCCAGATTTTGCAAGCATGCAACGTACGTGGCTGCGAGTCCTGGTGCTGGCGCTCCATCGTCGTGGATGCTGAAGTGTTCCACGAGGTCGCGCAAAGTGAAGTGTTCGAGCGAGATCTGGAAGTCCACAACAGTCGACGTGGAGTAGGCCACCACTTTCACAACTGGAATCTCGGCGGTCGACAGCGAATACAGCACCACGGCGGTAGCGTCTAGTGCCGTGGCCGCGGCAAACAGCAGCGAGTTGAGCGTTTTCTGCAGAGCTTGCTCGGACTGCGCAGCATCTTTCGTCTTCAAGACTGCTAGCGTCTTGTAGAACTGCAGTTTGCGGTCCAGCTCCTCGAAGGCACTCAGGTTTTCCGATATGGTGCTGCCCGGCTCCATCACCGTCGAGTCCCATGAGACTCTGCCCGACGACGAACTGACCGTGAGTCTTGTGCTGCTAACCCGTCCACTGGCACTTCCTGCCGTCGGCGGGCGAAGAGGCTCCAAGTGAATGCGGCTATCACTCAGGTGCGTGTTCTTCTTCGAGTGGGGTTTGCCACTGCGCTGCGGGGGTATCGGCACGAACTTTTTGTCGCCGTCGTCCAGCGGCGATGGAGCCGAGATGGAGGGTAAACTCGCCGGCAATGAGGTCGGTCCGGCGCTGGTGGACGCATCAGCGTGCGCGCGCGAGTGCGCGTCGCCTTCGATCCGATGCAAGCGGGTCATCGTCGCGAGTGTTTCGCGGCGCCAGCAGCCGAGGGGATCACGCGCGCGTGCGCGTGCGTTTCGGGGCCCGCTTCGCTCGGCGAAACGGAGGCAATGGCGTTCTTCTTGTCCCCACGAGTGGGGACGCCGACTTGATGAGACTCAACTGCTTGAGTCAACGCGCAATGCCATTTACAGCAGCGACCAGGTGCCGAGGTGCTGCCACCACTTGCGTGTCGGTGGACGGCGCGTTGGTTTCTGCACGCCCCAGTGCCACGTTAAGCTTCGATCCAGCAGAGCAGCGGGCCCAACGGAGCTCGGTCTTATCCGATGGAGCTTTTTCGGGCTGTCGACGACAGTGTCGTCGGGGTGGCGGCATTACCAAACTCTCGCGTCCGCCGGCTTTCTCTGGTCAACTCGGTCCGCCCTTCGTGAGGGGTCAGCGCAGTCGAACGAGTGGGGAAAAACCGCTCGCTGGTGCTGCTGCTGCTGGGGTCGGAACACCGGAGCTCAACGGAGAATACGGAGCCACTTGAATTACTTGACTGACACACTCTGCACTAGCAACTTCTGCCAGCTACTGTCTCTGCCTGCCTCTTACAGGAGCGGCTTGCCCACAGCGCCGATGGACGCCAGCGCCTTGGCCTCGGTGGGGTGCCCCCCGTCGTCGAAGAAGCCGTAGCCCTTGAACGACGACTGCACCGCCTTCTTCTTGGCCGCGGTGGAGTGCGGGAATCGGATCTCCTCCTCGTGCATGAGCAGGTCCTGCACACGCAGCAAGTACGACTCGAGGTTCTTCAGGTACCGCTCGGTCTGGCGGTGCCGCGACGACGCGCAGAACTGGATGCCCTCGTCCTTGATGATGTAGCCGATACCGAAGCCGTCCGGCACCACGGGACCGAAGCCGAACAGCCGCAGACTCGGGTTGCCGCAGTTACTCGTCGACAGCACGGAGTGGTTGAGTTTGCGCCAGGCGTCATCCGCAAACAGCGCGGGCGTGGGCATGCTGCTGTCGGCCGCCTTCTCGTGCTGCCACAGGCACTCGAGCGCGTAGAGGTGACGCTCAGGGCCCTTGCCGGCAGCGCAGTCGCGCACGTTGCTCACATGTGTGGAGATGGCCTTGCGCAGAGACGTAATCTTTTCCAGTGGCGTCTTCTCCGAGAAGAAGGTCTCCACGAACTCGAGCGCATCCGATGTCATCGCGCGCGCGGCCTCCGTGCGACCATGCAGGAAGCGCTTGGTGAGCACGGGCTCGTAGATGCATGGCGCGCTGCCGTACTGGAAGTAGTAGGCAGCTACGAAGGCCATCTGGACGAACGCATCTGGGCTCATGTTGTGCTGGGTGATGAACAGCTTCCCGAAGGCCGTGAACTCGAGCACCTTCACCTCGTTCTGCAGCATCAGATCCGTGAGCTGCGCCTCAGCAAACTTGATACCCTCTTGCAGCTCGCGGTCTAGCGTCCACTCGAGCTTGTGCGGCTGCACGCGGGGGCGATCGGGCGACTCGGGCGGGCTGAGTTGCGGCGCGCGGTACGACGCCTCTAGGAATGCGTAGTTGCCGGCTCGGATTGTCTGCGCGAAGCGGATGATAGTGTCTGTGAACACGTCCGACACGAAGCGTAGCACCGTGTGGCCGTCCACGAAGGCGTGCTCGAAGTTGCATCCAGCCACGCCGTTCTCGCACACGATGAGCTGCAACTTGTCGTACCAGCGGTTCATGCATGTTCCCGTTTGCACACCGTCCTTGGTGATGCTGTAGGTACCGTGAAGCGCAGTGGCTGCGAAGGCCGCAGCGTCGGGGGGCGACGTCGTGTCCAGACAAACGAGGAAGAGCGCGCGGTCGATGACAGCCAGCGTGTCCTTGTTCGACGCCTGCAGCTTGGTGCGCAGGTTGGCCCATTTGGCCCGCCGCTCCGTCGTGAGCACGCCGACGGCGTTGGAGGCAGCCTCCACGTCGTCTGCCTTGAGCGCGTCCTGGTGGATGGCCTTGAGGTTGGCCAGCAGCTCTCGCTCCGTGATGGCCGTGACGCCGTCCTCCCAGATGACGTCGAACCAGTAGAACTGGTTGCGGCAGACCACGACGATGTGCTTGGACAGCTCGTCCACCATGACGTCGTCGGCGCCGGCTGAAGGAACGCGCGCGCAGCCGAAGAGGCGCTTGTACTGGTGCATGCAGAGCGCCATGTTGCCCCTCCACATGTCGGGCTCGAGCGTGCCTCTCCTGAGCGCGTTGACGAACTTGAGCGCGCCCAGCACGAGCGACGCGGCCCTCGAGAGCTGGTTGTTGCGCGACGGCGTGGGGTCGTCCTCCAGCACGAAGAAGGGGTTGACGTTGAGCACGACGGAGCTGCGGTGGTTCAGGTACGCCTCGTACCAGAAGTCCTCGATGAACGACACCTTGTCCTTGTCGTAGTCCAGCAGCTGCTGGTGCAGCCGCGGGCCGTCGCTGGCCAGGAACTCCTTCACGCGCTGCTCCGTCTGCCGCTGCTCCTCGGGCGTCTGCAGCGCCTCCACGGACGCCAGGAAGCGGCGGCACGTGTCCTCCAGCGGCGGGATCGGCAGCTTGGGCAGCGACGTCTGGTGGCGGAACGTGGCGGACTCCTCGTCCGTGGGCGGGCGCCAGGCGTCGGCGGCCGCGCTGTGGCCGTTGGCACCGGCGTCGTTGGCCACCATGGAGGGAGCGGGGGGTGGTAGTGCAGGGGGGGAGAGGAGGAGGCGCGGCGCCAATTCGAGAGTGAACAGCTTGCGGCTCTTTAACATGGTGACACACATGGCTACATTTGCAACTTCAACTTGCAGTGTGGTTGCGTTGCGAGGGATTGCGGCGTTGCGTGTCAAGTGTCAACGCGTTGCGGACGTGTTCAACCGGTTGCAGACTGCAACTTGCAGTACCCGGCAGACCTCGAGTCAAGAGCAGCTCGGATTGCCATCGTGCTGCTGGTTGAGGGAGGTCTTGCCCAAGAGACTTCGAGTTTGGGCGAATGCAGGTGCGTCACGCATTGCGCTCAATGGATCCAAGCCAGGACTGGCGAGGCCATCATAGCGGAGCTAGGGTTGTCAGATGCCAAGCGCCAAGCCCATTGAGAGAACCAACGTGTTTTCGCTCGACTCCGGGAAACTGACACGGCGGCTGCGCGCGACTGGTGCGACAATGGACCCGCGAAGAGAATTCTAGCATTTAAAGCCTTGACATTAAAGAGCTTGTGAAAGAATGCTAGTGTAGCCAAGATCGCTTATTTAGCAAATTTGTCATTGCTTGGGAAAGCGTGGCGATGGACTCTTCTCTCATGAAGATGTGGACAATCCGGGCCGTCGCAATAAGGTTGTTCCTGAATGCCATCGAGATTAGATATGACTACAGTAGTGGAAATGGTCTGCGTAACAATCTAGCTTTTATTGGTTAGAAATTACTACGGTCTCTTTGATGAGAGCTATTATAAACGCCGTACGTGGCATTTCCTTCCCTGTCCTTGGCAAGTATCTGAATAATTGCAGCATGCCTCAGAGAGTCCTCAGCTATTGACAAAACAGTGCCCTCGCTCCACATCACCACATTCGTCTTGGGGATCCCTTTGATGTAGTTCTTGAGCAAGCGTCCTGCGGGTTGAGAGTCTCAGTCTCAACTTGAGACTGATAGAAGCTGGTTAGTTTAGTAGCTGACTTTGGGCTAATAGTGAGGTGATAACGACTAATTCACTAGTACTTCGAGAACTGCGTAACTATTCATTTTATCAAGTGAATTGCCCGCAAAGAAAGATTAGAATAAATATTCAACGCGCTAGACTGTTATGACTTTAGAGATTTGTTCAACTATCTTTAAGGGACCACAACATTGACGTGGGTACATTGCTTAAGTGAAAGCTTCAAGATCTGCATGATGTCGTCAAAGTTCGCGTGTTGAATGTCCGTGAGATCGCTCCACGAAGTTTGAATCTGGTTTGACCGTACGCAGATATCAATCATAGCAACGATCATCGCCACAATCGCGGCCAGCACCACGCGCTCTTTCCAGGAAGGAGGTAAATGAGTTTGTGCGGTTTTGAAGATCATGGTAGCTGCCCAAGCGGCTACGCCGGCAGTAGTCTGAGCTGCACTCAGTACAACTTGAACTGTTTTAGGCTCGTTAACTTCACGAGCCGGGAAAGTTGGGAGCCGTTGTATGCTTTGAATGCTAGTGTCTCCACCCGTATGATTATGATTAACTTCACGAGGCACTTCAGGTTGATCGGTCACCGATATTGCAAGTCTCTTAGTGATACTTTTCCAGGGCTGAGATGCTGCATCAGTCTTCTTAAGTTGTGTTTGTGGTGGTTCTGTGTGCACCGCCTCCTTTAACGCATCCAGAGCCTTTATAACGAGCTTCACGTGGTCTTGCACCACGAGTTCCATTGTCTTGACCGATAGGTACGACGTCTGCTCCAGCACTCGCGTCATCTCCTGGCGTTGCAGCGCCAATTTCCTCTCTAGTGTGTCCAGGTTAACCTGCTCTGGTGTACTTTCAATCAGCACTTCTTGTTGCAGGGAAGACTCACATTCCTTCGTATCCTCCTGGTTGTTGCTATCCAAGCTGCATTCCGACGCTTCCGACGACGTTATACTATCACAGCGAACCGGATCCTGGGACTTCTCCTCTGAATTTTCCTTTGCCAGGCGCGCGTTCAGTCGAGCTCGAGCGCCGTCAACGAGATGTCGTGTTTCCTCCAATGATTTTACCAACTCGTTTCGCATCCGCTCCTGTCGTTCTTTTGAGAACTTCAGCGTCCGCACAATGGGATTCGAGATGTTCATCGTCAGCATGTCATGGAACTGGATGATCGCAACAAAGTGAGCACTCATCCCCGCGCCACGGAACGCTTTGCATAGTGCCCGATCCAGCTTGATGGCTTTCTGCATACTTTTGGCGGACTTCTGCTCTGCTGGGATCAGCATCTTGAAGAGCTCACTCATCCAGCTCGTGATCGCCACATGACAGTCGCATCCTGCCATCAATCTCACCCAGTTTTCCTCTGGGTCCGAGCTAGAGTTGTTGCTGCCACTTAGTATAGCAGCCGAGTTGCTTGCGTTGGTATCACAACCAAGCTGCGCTTGATATTCTCCAGCAAGTGCCATCAGCGCAGCGATCATGCGATCATATACACCAACGACCTGCTGCAGCACATTCTGAACACGTGCTTCGTATCGCTGGCCAGCGAAGTGCAGAGCTGTGATCCATTGCTGAATCGTGAGTCGCTCGGAATCTCGCTTCCGAAGAAGCTGCTCGGTGTGCTCGCGATGTAGCTGCACCTCCACTTTAACGGATTCACTTCTAGTCGAATCACCCTGGGCTCGTTCAGCGGTGCGGTCCTTCTCACACGTCTCCAGAAGGTTCTGGTAGGCGAGGTCGAACGCTTTCTCTTTCTGGAGGAGCTCGTACAGCTCCGACAGCAGGTGCTGGGACTTCTCCACATGCTCCGCAGTGAACGCTTCGAGTGACGTAACCACGTGCCTGGCCAGATCCTCAGCGACGGTGGCCTTGATAACGGAGCTCTTCCGCACAAACTGCCGGAAGCCATCAGTGACCCGCTGTAGTTGTGGAAGTGCTTGGAGGGTTGAGTTGGTGTCGGCAGGCAGCTCGGCCGCGAGGGAGGCGTATGCCTTTGCGTACTGCTCCTCGATCGACTGGAGCTCGCGGACGACGCTGGTGATAGCCGTGAGGTGCTTGAGTTGCGCCTCCACGTGCACCTGCAGCGGAGCCAGCTCGTCGGATACCATGGCGGCGCGCGGCGCAGCCCTGGTAGTGCCTTCAATGCAGAAAGGCAAGTGAGGGGATTCGGGACTGACCTGCTTGGAGAACGGCAACGGCATCCCAGCTCGCAACGAGACCGTTAGCTACTGCGGCCTTTTGGCTGCCAATTGCAGCGCGCTAGTCAGAACAACGGCCAGTAACCCCTTCAACCTGTACACGCACCAAGCTTGTCGCAGCAAGTGGTGGAACACAAGCGCTGCTGAGTCAATTGCGAGACCAACGCTGGCGCTCTCGATTTTTACAGGTCAAATACAGCAACTGACAACAAAGCCTATGCGGCCGCCTCCCAGGCCCCAATCACTTGGTCGATGATCTCCTCGACGCCCTTGCCCTTGTTGATCTGCGAGAAGACCGTGGGTCCCTCGCCACGCATGAGCTTCGCGTCGCGGTTCATGACGTCCAGGTCCGCGCCGACATGCGGGGCCAGGTCGATCTTGTTGATGACGAGCAGGTCGGCCTGCGTGATGCCTGGACCGCCCTTGCGCGGCACCTTGTCGCCCCCTGCCACGTCGATAACGTAGATGATGTAGTCGGCCAGCTCGCGGCTGAAGTTGGCCGCCAGGTTGTCTGTCGGCGGCATTAAGAACACACACGTGCACAGCACCACGTCAGCTACTGGGGCTTTGCCTCAATCTACGGGCAGCTCCTCTCACCTCCGCCGGACTCCACGAGCAGCAGCTGAGCGTCGAACTCGTCGGTCAGGTCCTCGCAGGCCTGCAGGTTGGCCGAGATGTCCTCGCGGATGGCCGCGTGCGGGCAGCCGCCCGTCTCGATGGCCCGGATGCGCTCCTCGGGCAGCGCGTCGTGGCGCACGAGGAACTCGCCGTCCTCGCGCGTGAAGATGTCGTTGGTCACGGCCGCAAGGCTGAACTTGTCCTTGAGCGCGCGGCACAGCGCCAGCATGAGCGCCGTCTTGCCGCTGCCCACGGGGCCGCCGATGCCCACGGTGAAGGCGCGCTGCGCCCAGTCGCGGCCCGCCTTGGTCGCGTCGCGCTCGTGGAACTCGCCGGCGTGCTCCATGTGCTCGTGCGTGTGGCCGTGCTCCCGCAGCTGCTTCTCCTCGTCGGGCGTCGGCGCGCGCCCGCGGCTCTGCGTGAAGCGGCGCACGACCTCGTCGCCGTCGACCGCGTGCTCGGGCCCGAGCTCGTGCTCGTGCGCGTGCGAGTGGGCGTGAGAGTGCGAGTGCGAGTGCTCCATGGCGCCGCTTCCTGCGTGATTTGCGCGGTAGCTGGCAGATTGAAAAGTGATGAGCTGGACTGGGAAGTCCCCGATCTTCGACCGCGTCGACGTACGTGGTGATGCGCATCGCGGGCCAATCAGAAGGCTCGGACGGCCACTTCAAGCTGCCTTGGACCTGCCGTGAAGATCAGCGTGGCAATGCATGACACCAAGAGCAAAGCGGAACATGGAGCGGATGGGGGTGGGGATGCAAGTTTCTATTGAGAGGCGTTGGTGTGGACGCGCCCCTATTGAGCGCTGCTCTTGGTCTTCTGCAGCACGTAGAAGAAGTAGCCCAGGCCGATCTCTGCATGCAAGAAAGAGAGAGGTTAGCATAGTAAGCGCGACGGTGTCTGTACACGAACTCGAGTCGAAGCGCACCGATGTTGTGGTAGGAGTAGTCCCAGCCGTACACCGTGCTGCTCGGCGCCTGCTCGCCCTCGCCCAGCAAGAAGCGCTTGCGGAAGTGCGGCTGCGCGAACGAGATCTGCAGGAACGTTCCCTGCGGCACCAGCGCGGACGTGATGCCGCTGCACATGGCGGCGGCCTGCTCGATCACCGTCTCCGAAGGCGACCACACGTCGCCTTCATCGCACATTAGCGCGTCCATAGCGGCCTTGTCGATGACCACATCGAAGTTTTCCGGTGCGAAGACGTCGCCCAGCTTAGTCATGTCCGCCTCGAGCCACTTCATCACCGGCATCTCTTCCTGAAGTCATCACCGCAACGAGTTAGCTCGAAGATGGTGGTTATGGAATTAAAAAGGAAGCAGTAACTCACACTGTACTTGGCGCTCATTCGCTCGATGACGACTTTGGAAAAGTCAATGTTGGTGATGTTGTGGAAGCCTGCTTTGTACTGTCACGGCGAGAGAGCACAGCGGTGAGTTGTCATGCGACGGCGTGCAAGCACGACAAGCGCTAACATACTAGGTCGACGCTGAAGGTCGAGTTGCCGCAGCCGACCTGCAGACCATACACGTAGCGAATTAACCCGTGAGCCTGCCACAGTGTATTCCACTCTAGCGATCTCCGTACCACGAGGATGCGGTCCGACGGCCGCACGTACTTGCTCAGCAGCTCCGCCACGTTCTCATAGCGGGCCAGCCAGTCGTACGACTCCTCGCTAGCGTCGGGACATCGACAAAAGCAGCAGTATAAGCCCCTGCATTCTTCCAGATCACTGCGAATCGCTGACTCATGCAGCACACGGCACCTGTCGAAGCGCGAGTCCCAGTACCCCTTCTCCTTGTACGTGCGGTTGTCCTCGGGCAGGTGTTCCGTCATGGTCGCCGCTATTGTAATGAGTGGCAGACGTCGGACCCGGGCGGCCAATCAGATGGTCGCAAGCCGTCAATGCTGCTGGAAGGATGCAATTCAAGTGTACTACATGTACTGAAGTATTATTTATTGTTCAGGACGTTATTGCTTAGCATCGTACTTCGAAGTAGTTCATGGCACGGCCTTCAGCTCGCAGCCGCGTGCGACTTGCGCAGTGGCGCTCACTTGCGGCCGCTCTGCTTGGCGGATTTGTTGGAGCTCTGCTGCGCCGCGTTCTTCTTTCCCGGAGCGGGGGCGGGGGCCGACACCGGCGCGACCGACGGAGTGGGGGCTTTCGCATTCGAGCCGGCAGCCGATCCACCTTTGCCGCCCTTGCTTCCCTGGCCACCTACGCCATTGCCGCCCTTCGAAGCGCTGCCGTTGCCGCCATATCCGTTCTGGCCGCCCTGACTTCCCTGGCCGCCTACTCCACCCTTCGAGGAACTGCCATTGCCGCCCTTCGAGGCACTGCTGTTGCCACCCTTCGTCGGGCTGCTTGGCACAGGGCTGGTAACACCACCAGTGCTAGATCCGCCTTGACCGCCCTTCGAGCCACTGCCGGTAGGGCTGATGGGCGCAGGGTTGCTGGCCTTTGAACCTCCGACAGCCGAGCCGCTCCCTTGAGTACCCTTTGTCGGGCTGCTTGGTACAGGGTTACCCTTTGAGCCACTGCCTGTAGGGCTGCTCACTGGGGTGGTGCTCCTCGAGCCGCCAACGGCTGAGCCGCTCTTACTTCCCTGGCCACTCTTCGTCGGGCTAATGGGGGCTGGATTCGACGTGTATCCACCTTTGCTTCCCTGCTTCGAACCGCCAGTGTTACCAGTAATTGGAGCCGGAGGGGGTGCCACATAATTGCCTTTGCCCTTCGTGTATGCTCCTGACGACGGGGATACTGGAAATTCAACGCCCTTGTCACCCTTAGGACTTTTGCCGCCATTCTTCCCGTACTTACCACCCTTGTCCTTGGCAACCGCGTTGTTCGGCTTGTTGCCACCGTTCGACGGTCCTTTGCCACCGTAGCTTTTCTCTTGGTCGCCTTTGACACCTTTATCTGCCTTGCTGGGCTTCGGGCCCTTGTACGCACCACTCGACGGTGCGATCGGGACATTGACACCGACGTTACCGACGCCTTTGCTCGGCAGGACAACCGGGGTAGTGGCACCGTAGTTCCCACCCTTTGTGAGCAAAACTGGAGCCGCGGGGATACCATAGTTGCCACCCTTGGCTGCCTTCTTTCCGCCCTTGTCGAGACCCCTCGGCGATCCGTAGGTGTTGGCGGCGAGGTTGACGTTCCCACCCTTCGCTGCATTCAAAGGGCTAGCGGCGGAAAATTGGGCGCCCAGTCCATTTGGAGACGTGACCTTGCGCAGCTTCGTGCCTGGAGACACGTTCGCTCCAGCGGAGACGTAAGCGCCAGGAACCCCCACGCTCACTTGGGCATCGGTTCCCGTGGCGCCGTACGCATTTGTGGTCGTATCGACGTATCGCGAGGCCTTGCTCCGCTTGGCCCCGTAAGGAGCGGATCGGGGACTCACACCGGTTGCTTGCGTCGCCGCAGCTACCGTCGAGAGCGTAATGACAGTCCGGAAGATGGCCTTGGGGTAAATCATTGTGATCGGAGGCGAGTCACGAGTGAGGCACGAGCGCGGACGCTGGGCGGGAGGGGGTCGCGGAAGCGACGAGGAGGCGCTGGAGAGGCTGTGAGGCTTGCGAGGCAAATGGAAAAGTGAGAGAGCTCAAGGGCAACGCTGCACACCGCTAACGCTCAGCTGGAGCAGCTCATATTGAAGTCGCCAGGTCTTATGCCGATGCTTCTCCTTCCTACAAAGTTAGCAGCATCCTCGCGTCTGTCCCGACGCCCCCAAGCAACGCCAAGCACGTACACACTTGAAATAGACGACAACAAGGCTCGCGGGGCCTTCCTCATTGGTCTGCTCCGTCGCAGCCCCCTGCCTCGCGTGCCTCCAGGCTTGTCACGGGTCATCCCAGCGGTCGGGGCACTCCCGTGCGAAGTGGCCGCGCTGGTGGCACACGTAGCAGCCCCCAGAGTCTCGGCGGGGGCGTTTTCGGGACTGCTCGTGGCCGCGCCGGTCCGGAGCAGCCCTGGGTCTCTTCCTCTGCTCGACCAGCAAGGACGGCCCGGCTCCGTCGCTGCGCTGCAGCAGAATGGCCTCCTTGGCCGCGGCGTCCAGGTCTCGAGGCTTGGACTCCTGCAGCAGGTGCTTCAGCTGCGCGCAGCCCACGCCGGTGATGAAGGCCACCACGTAGTAGGGCTCCGGGATGGCGTAGCTCTCTCCGGCGCGGCGCAGCGCCTTCTTGTACTCCATGAACGTCTCGTGCGGCAGCTTGCGGCGTCCCAGCAGGTTCGCGACGGCGAAGGCGGCCAGCAGCTCCTCCTCGCGCCGCTGCTGGTCCGTCAGCTCGCTGCTCGCCACGAAGCACTCGCGCTTGAGCTCGGCGGTGGCCTCGCCCGCCGTGTCCTGCGGCCGCGCCGCCTTCACGTAGCTGTGGCGTCCTTCCACGCGCATATCCGGCCTTGGCTCCGGCCGTTATGTTCAACTCTCGTCACATACTCAAACGCAGTCATCTCAGCCCCTGGAAAGAACCCAGTGATTATCCTTCAGTGTAAACTCGACCAAGAGTTGAAGTTGCAGGAAAAATAAAATTCTATTTCCCTCCGTTTTCGTGTAATTCTACAGCATGCACAATGCACTTGTGGTCTATTAGACGACTGACTGCCCGCGCAACATGCGCAGGACGGACTGGCCAAAACACCACCAGCAAAGTTGCCGTGACACCAGACGCGACGGAGCCTTCTATCGACCCCCATTCTCGCACCAGCTGCCACTGCCTACGCACGCGACCCGCAAACCACAAACTGCTTACACAGTGCGGCTGGCGCGGATCGAACGCTGCGTGTTCGTCACCACAGAGTGCGTCATCGTCGGGTGGCCCGCGTTGATGCGCTCCGTGAACGCCTTGCTGGCGTACGTGTTCTTCGTCAAGATGTAGTTCACCATGAACTTGATCAGGTCAAGCGGGAACTGCCACACGATGGCCCACAGCCAGGCGATCAGCGTGTATCCGCCACCGC